>CM046667.1:4444115-4559300 GCA_025594165.1 Tamias sibiricus | reverse complement strand
ATGACTTTCTATCTGACCAGGAAAATTAGCAAAAGGTTCTTTCCAAGTATTTAAAGTTTGGAAAAGCCAATAGCTCTGTTGAGGAGAATATGGGATCATAATACCATTAGGTTCTGATGCAAACAGCTGGAAACCTCACATTTTTCCTTTATTAACTAACTAAGCAACAAAATCATTAAAATGATTTCTGAGGAAAATGAGCTCATTAGAGCCACTCAATAACTTCCAATGATTGCCATATTGGTCCCACAAGAGCATGAGCAGTGGAAAATATTAATAAATATGTAGGCACCTCTGGGTTATTTCTGGTATGGTGAGCATTTTTAATAGCAAATTTAACTTGGAATGAAACCACCATTTGATCCAGCAATACCACTACTTGGTTTATACCAAAAGGACTTAAATACATTGTTATTGATTTTCTCTCTATTTATTAAAGCTGTGCATGGGAAAAGTGTTTTGCCCCCAAAATTCAGACTCCTTGAGATGACGAAGTTTTTCCTTCTCTTTTTGCTTACTCTTTGGCTAAATCCTAAATAAAGTCCGTCTCCAGTGTTCAGTGAAAGTTTGATTCGGGTGCATTAAGAGGTGGTGGGTTTTTTAAGAGGTGGAGCTGAGTGGGAGGAAGAGAAGTCATTGGGGTGTGGCCTGTAGGTGGATATTAATACCCTGGCTTCACCTCTGATTCTCTGTTGGCTTCTTGGTTCCTGAGAGGGCAGCAGATTCTTTGAAACTGGCCTTCTTACTACTATTAATTTTTGGGGGGTCGTGGGTAAAACCTACCCCTGAATTATGCCCCCAGCCCATTTTGATTTTATTTTTTAAATATTATTAATTAATTTAATTTCACAACCAAGATGTTAGGTAGGGACCCCCAGCACTTTTTATTTTTTTCATTTTGAGACACAACCTTGCTAAGGTGTGGAGGCTGGCCTCCAACTTGCCATCCTCCTGCCTGAGCCTCCCAAGTAGCTGGAATGACAGGCATGTTCCATGTGCCCTGCATTTGCCACCTGCTCATGCAATAATGTGGTCCCGTACCACAGGTCCTAAAAGCCATGGGGCTCAAGTGACCAGGACTCAGAATAAACCTTTCCTCTTTGTAAGTTGGTTATCTCAGCCATTTGTTACAGTATCAGAAACCTTGAATCAGAATGAACCTTTTCTCTTTATAAGCTGATTATCTGAGGCATCAATTACAGCATCAGAAACCATGATTTCTAATGAACATTTCCTCTTTATAAGCTAATATTCTCAGGCATTTGTTATAGTATCAGAAATTATAAGTCAGAATGAGCCTTTTCTCTTTATTAGCTGATTATCTCGGGCATATGTTACAGTATCAGCAACTGTGAAGTATAATGAACCTTTTCTCTTTATAAGCTGGTTATCTTAGCCATTTGTTACAGTGTCAGAAACTGTTAATCAGAATAAACCTTTCCTCTTTATCAGCTGATTATCTCAGGCATCTGTTACAGTATGGGAAAGCAGACCACTACTGTATAACCATGCCACATGAGGTCTGAGAGAAAGACCAACAATGCTCTCACCTGAGTAATTATGCAGGGACAGGTGCTTAGGACACCACAAAAAGGACCAGATAAACCTCTCACCTAACTCCTGCTCAGAAACACATCAAGAAAGCCATGATGTTTTTTTCTCTTGATTTTTTTTTATTACTACATGATTATTATCTGCACAGTTGGATTCATGGTGACATATCTACCTTCCTGGTCATCTTGCTTGACTGTCTGGCTTCGTTTCAGAGACATCACTTGATAAGATAAAGTTTCATATGAGAAAGAACATTTTCTTCCCTTTATATCCAGCTCTCTGTGTTTCCCTGGGCACCTGTTTCCTTTGACCCTATTTCACCAGACACCGGGGCATCTGCATCATTATTGTGCATGCAGTTTCTGATATGTCTAGAAATCAGTGTGACCCCAGAAATGACACAGCACAACAGATAAACCTATCCATGAGAAAGTCATAGCTGCAATTAAAGAGCAGCTCTCAAATCTGGAATGTGGAGGTCAGGATCACCCACAGGGCTTAGGAACACTAGGTTTTTCTGATTCATTGGGTTTGGGGTGGACCTGCAAGGTGCTGCCTATGGGATACATTCCCAGAGATTGCCATGTTGCTGGTGTAAATATATCTCTTCCACGTGCTGTGGCAGATCTTGGGACTGTTTTAAACCCCCTTGATACTATCTTGCAGGGAGCTCATGCCTGGGTTTCTATTCTCACCAGCAATCAAAGCATATTCAGCTGTTAGAGGAGTTCACCCAGGGCCAGCCTTTTATCTGTCATCTGCTTCTTCATTGTATACATTGGCTGCTGGGCAGGGTGCTGCACTCCTGCAATCCCAGTGATTCTGGAGGTTGAGTAAGGAGGATTGTAAGTTGGAGGCCAGCCTCTGCAGTTTAGAAAGACCCTGTCTCAAAATTCTATCAAATGGGCTGGGGGTATAGATCAGTGGTACAGCACCCTCGGGATCAATTCCAAATATCAATGATGAAAATAATAATGACGAGGAGGAAGAGCAGGAGGAGGAGAAGGAGGAGGAGATGGAGGAGAAGGAGAAGAAGAAGGAAAAGGAGGAAGAGGAGGAGGAGAATGAGGAGGAGAAAGAGGATGATGAGAAGGATTTTTGTCAAAATTTTCTATGTAGATGCTCATGGGTTAGAAGAGTAAGAGATTTCTACCATTCCTCTCCCCTGGGTGTGACAGGTGGATCTGTGGGTTATGGGTTTTAAGGTCTGTGCCAATGGGAATAAAATTCTCTAATTTTCAGGACTGCACAAAAAATTTCTCTGCAGTGAACGAGTGGATATATTTTTGTTGTTTTAAGCTATCCACGATGGTGGTGATTGATTATTACAGTTCTCGTTAACTGATGTAATATCCAATAAACTTAAAGCTCATATTGTGAGAAAAAGTAAATCATTTTCTCTGGAGATTGAAAATTCAATATTTCCAAAAAGATAAGGAAAGGGCCACTTGAGACACACTCAAAATGTTTTACGGCATTATGAATGATTTAGAGGAATATGCAATTCAAAATTTCATGGATTTTGAAGCCTGCAAATAAAATATAAAATCAAATTATAAAACTAAATTCTTTATCATACAGAGAAAAAATATTGTAAGAAAAAGTGGCTTTTGGGAGTCTGTGTTTTTTACCTCAGACTATTGCACCAATAAATATTTAATGTAAACAACATTTTGTACTTCAGCAAAAATTTTCTTCCTAGGAGGGTCCAAGGGATCTTTTTTCTTGTAAAATATTATTCCTATGTTGTTACTGGAGGGCAAAAGGAATAGGAAAGCCATTCTCAAAACAAAAACAATGATAAAGCAACTGAATTAAAAAAAAAAACTATTTATGAGAAGTTTCAGGTGAAGATCTCCTCTCATCAATGAAGACACTGCTAGAAATGAAGATGACTATTCTTTGAAGGCGAGGAGGAGATGAAGAAGGAAAAGGTAAAAAAGAAGGACGAGGAAGAAAAAGAGAAAGAAGAAGAGGAGGAAGGAAAATGTGGAAAAGAAGAAAGAGGAGGAGGAGGAAATGGAAAGCAGGAGATGGAAAAGGAGAAGGAGAAGGGGAAAAGGAGGAGGAAAAGGTGGAGGAAAGGAGGAGAAAGAGGAGATAAAAAAGAAGGAGGAGGAGATGGAGATGGCAGAGAAGGAGGAAGAATTGAGAAAGAGGAAGAGAAGGAGGAAGACAAAGAAGGAGCAGGAGGAGTGATGGAGAAAGAGAAGGAGCATGCAGAGAAGGAAGAGATGGAGAAATAATAAGAGGAGGATAAAGCGGAGGAGAAGGTGGGAAGCTCTTCTTGAAGAGGACTGGGGCCAAGATTCTGTCACTCTAGCCAATTTAAGCCAGTGAATGGATAATTTTAGCGGTCAGTCATGATGCAGATGTGGACCTGGAGGCCATCGATTAAGAATGCTGGGGTGGAACTGTCCAGTCAGTGCGCAGGTGGAAAGAAAGTGTGAATTTCCACAATCTCCCAGGATTTTCCTATTCACCATCTTAGCTCCTCCTTTTCTAGGCCCCTGGTTCTCTGTCTAGGGACAAAGGTGATGTTGCATAACCTGTGTCCCCTGCAAACTCTGGTGCCCAGAAGTTGCTCCAGAGGATGTTGGGTCACCAGGGAAGACAAAAATGGTGAGTTTGTAGTCTGGGCTGAAGGTACACGGTCAGCACCTGTTTTGGTGCCCTGGCATGTAGAGGAGCTGTTGAACATCACGGAATCTTTACTGGTGGGTGACCCTTGGATTCTATCTTTTGGTTTCCCAGGGTTGGATGGGCAGCTCAGGTCCCTGGCATCCCCTCTGCTTCCTATTCGTTGCCTGCACCCAGTCTTCCACAAGTGTAGGAAGAAGAATAACAAATGCACTGTCCTGCTCCCAGTTGAGCTCCTGCAATGTCTGCTGTAGGTCCTTACAATTGCAGTTGCCTTCTGCATTCTAATATGCCACCTTTCTCTCCACTTCACAGCATAATCAAACATTCATGCTTCCTACTATATTTCAAATGTCCACAGTCTATTAATTATTATTTTCATCTAGTAAAATATTTGAAAAACATTTTTTTGTATTGAATCAAAACTAGGGGAGCTCTTCTAAAGACATGCCCACCTCACCTTCTTCTATTAAATTTTGAGATCTGGTCTCACTTGTTTTGGAAGCTGGCCTTCAATATGTAATCCTCCTGCTGCAGACTCCCAAGTCCCTGGGATTACAGGTTTGTGCCACTATCTCTGGCAAGAGTAACACTTATGAAAGCATTTGTTTTCTATCTGTGAGTATTATACTTGAGGGAAAATAATAATCACTTAACACTTTGCTGTGTTTGGTCAAAACAACTGCTTTAAAGGGAATAAGGCAGTTGTTTATAGATCCTAGGGTTATGGAATCCTGAACTACATACCCAGCCCCCCACCTTAAAACATATTTATTTATTTAAATTTGTTTTTATTAGTTATACATGACAGTAGAATGCATTTGGACACTAAAAGTAAAGCTAAAAACGCTGAGAAGGGCAAGTGAGAAATGAGAGTTGGAGACCAGGCAGAGATAAACACTGGGGTTAATTTGTCAGTGCTCCTCATAAGGGCACATCACTCCATAGATGGAGAAAGGCAATATGGGTTTTGGGGTTCCAGATTTTTACGGGGGCGTCTAAGGCCTTAGATCCAGAAGGGTCCTAAAGTGGATGATTAAGGGTGGGTTTGGTAGGCTCTTGGGTGATGAAGAATTCAGGCAGTTAGTGGTGGTGCTGGTTTGAGGGAGTGGTGAACCTTTCTCAGAAATGCCCTTGGCATCAGCTGGACTTGTAGAACAATGGTACAGAATGGAAGACACAGAGACAAATCCATGATATGGTTATCTCATATTATACAAGATTGCCAAGAACATTTACTGGAGAAAAAGATAGCCTATTAAACAAATGGTGCTGGAAAAACTGGAAATCCATATGTAGCACTATAAAATTAAACCTCTATCTCTTTCCTGCTCAAAAATGAACTCAAAGTAGTTCAAACACTTAGACACTAAAACAGGGACACTGCACCTAATAGGAAAAAAAAAAAAAAAAAAAAAAAAAAAAAAAAACAGTCCCAAATCTCAGCTTTAAAGAAGAGTGATAATATGGCATTTGCCAGGAAATTGTTAGTGTTGGAGAATATCATGCTAAGCAAAATAAGCCAATCCCACAATACCAAAGGCCAAATGTTTTCTCTAATATTCTGATGCTAATTCACAATAAGCGGGGGTGGGTGTGAGAGATGGGGATGACGTGTGCACTAGAAAAGAATACCTTACTTTAAAGAAAAGTAACTGGAGATTAGGGAGGGGATGTGGGGATTGGAAAGATAGTAGAATGAAACAGATATTTTTACAGTATGTATGTGTATGACTACGTGACCAATATGTTTCTACGTGTACATTCAAAAAAATAAGAAATTATATTCCTCCCATGTATGATACATCAAGGTGCATAAATGCATTCCACTCTCACAGAACTAATTAAAAAAATAATTTTTAAAAGGGCCCTTGTGTGGGAAAACCTTAAAATGTCAGTTGTCACTAAAGATGGCTACCCAGATGCTAAGCAAGGATATTGCAGACACATTATATAAATAGTGTATAACTGCTTTTTTTTCTGATTGTATATGATGTAGATTCACACCAGTCATGTAGTCATATATGTATATAGGGTAATAACATAGGGTAATAACTTCCAATTCATTCTACTGTCCTTCATCTACAGCTCTTTTAAATTTTATTTTCAGTCAGTGTCTGGCTATGTTGCCCAATCTGGCCTGAAAGTTGTGATCCTTCTGCCTCCGCTTCTCAAGCTGGTTGGGATTAAAACATTGACATCATTTCTTATGGAAAGTAGTTCATTTTGATTCAAATATTAATGACCATACGCAGGAACATAGATTCAACTTACCCTAAATGATGTATTGGTTTCACTCTGGAAGAAATTATAGGAATATATACATATATATTCCTAGTATTAAACCAAGGGACACTTAAACACTGAGCCACATTCCCAGCCTTTTATGTATTTTATTTTGAAACACGATACTGCCAGAGACCAGCTCCGGCTGGGGGGGTCGAGGACGTAGGCGAAGAGGTGAGAGAAAGACCATGCAGCACACAAGTCTGGAGGCTAACTCTAACTTTACTTCTTTTACCCGAGTTTTTATAGCCCAGACAGCACAGTCTTTTGCATTACAGCTTTTGAGGTTACATTAAAAAATTTCACACTTTGGGAGGCTGAGGCAGGAGGATCGCGAGTTCAAAGCCAACCTCAGCAATGGCCAGGCACTTAGTAACTCAGTGAGACCCTGCTTCTAATAAAATACAAAAAAGGGCTGGGGATGTGGCCCAGTGGTCAAGTGCCCATGAGTTCAATCCCCAGTACCAAAAAAAAAAAAAAAAAAAAAAAAAAAAAAAAAAAAAAAAAAAAAAAAAAAATTTCAGAGTTATACATTATGAGGAAACAAGTTACATTAAGGAATTTCAGGGTTATACATTCTGAGGGAAAACAGGATATTGTTCTAAGTACATATTACTGATTAAACTTATCTAAAAACGTAAAGAAAGCATATATTGATCAATCTTAAGTGTCAAGAACAAAAACTGTTTTTACCTAAAACTATTCTTACAGCCCTTTAAGATCATTCACAATGTCACACACCTTGATTGCCCTAATACATCATAGCTAAACCTTGACTGAACTCAGCTTACTATTGTTTCCTATAATAACTTGTTCTGAATTAGAAAGAAGGAAGTACAGCTATTTCTCAGAAGTTAAGCTAACAGGTAATTATCCTTTGATCAGGTGTTAGATCTAAGGGGTCTCTACCATGAAAAACTTATATCAATATATCTTAAACTAATATCCTAAACTTACCTAAGATAAAAGAATCCTTATCAATCACAAGAAAGCCTTATAACTATAACTTAGAAAAGTCTGTACTATGGGGCACAGCAAGAGCCACAAGTTTAATCATTACTTACAAGCCCAATGTCTAATTATAAAACTGTTTTTCTCAGGAACTAATGAATTTGCTATAGAGCTCCTGACTCAGACTTCACAATGTAAATTTGTTTGATCAGATTTATGTTTAATAGCTAACTTATGAGCCCCTAGTGGTCACACAGAAACACAGTGAGAATAGAGAGATGGACTTAACCATCGGGCCCCATTTTTGTCTAACATCGTTCCTGGAAGAGGGAGAGATGCCTTGCTTTCTCTCCCTATTATTTCAGACAAGGAGATTTGCTCACTTGTCCCAAGGAAGATGTGACAGATATTACTAAATTTCATATGTCCTCATTAAGTTGCTGAGGGTGGCTTTGAATTTTGCAATTCTCCTGCATTAGTTTCTCAACCTGCTGAGATTGTAGTTCTGCAACACTGTGTCTGGCCTATAAATAAGAAATTTGTGTATCACTAGAAGAACTAATTGCATTGGTAGGATCATCAGATTGGTGAGTTATAGCAAAAAAAAAAGGAAAATTTTCTCTGAAGATCTGTTGTTATTACATTTGTAGCTTTGGAAGGTGGTTTAGACTAGTCAACTGGTAAGGTTAGTGATATATTCTGAGAAATTTATTAATTATGGGAATTGTGGTCTGATAGAGATATTAAGATAATTGGCTACTAAAGGTCTTAAGAAGCCCAAGATAACTTTTGCTCTCCATACAGAACCCTGTATTTCCAGCTTCATGGTGGTCTAGTTAGCAAAAGTCAAGTGGTTTGAAGGTTCTTTGATGTAGAACAACTTCATAGAAAACTTCAGTTCACACCTGTAAAAATTCTGTGTTTCTTCTTTTATCTTTATTAGGTATAGACATCATATCAGATTTTGTTTTTCCCTCTGGACATTGCACAGGCTTCCATGTACTCAGCCACTATCTTTCAGGGGGGTGCCACAAGATGCACTCTGCTGTCCTTTGCACAGCATGGTGCAAGAAATTTTAGCCACTGGATCAGCTCCTCTGAGAACACAGCCCAAGGTGTGAAGTATAGCCTCTCAAGAGAGCAGCTGGAGACCTTGGGGCTAAATAATGTCCTGGAATTAACCTCATCCAGGCAGCTGACTTCTTGGGGCATTGTTTTCTCAAAGCTCTGTTCCCAGTTTTTCGTTCCCTGTCAGTGAAGAGTTAGTTTGGGGAAGGTTATGCTGAGGGTCCTTGTCAGAAGTGATTTCTGACCCTTGCGTTTTCTCAAGGTTGTGACAGAACAAAAACTCTCCCAGAGGATAAGAACCATCCACCACAGTGCAGTAATATGCAAACCTGAGAAATCTTACGCACTGTAGTCATGGTCCTGGTCTCCTGGGAGGGTGATCCTGGAGTATTTCAGTTAGCACAACTAGGTGGGGTATGTCCCAGCTGGCAGGGAACTTACCTGCCCCTTGAGACTGACAGGTTGCTCCCTCAGCACCTGCCATTTCTGTTTTTATCACTGTGAAATGATCTGCTCACTTATTTGAGGGCCAACTTTATTTATTCAGGACCAAATGTGATGAAATATTATGAAAGAGGAAAAAAATAAGAAGATTAAAAAAATCTACTCACGGCTGGGTGCGGTGGCTCACACCTGTAATCCCAGCACTTGGGAGGCTGAGGCAGGAGGATCTTGAATTCAAAGCCAGCCTCAGCAATGGCGAGGCACTTTAGCAACTCAGTGAGACCCTGTCTCTAATAAATTTTTTTTTAAAAAAACAGGGCTGGAAATGTGGCCCAGTGTTCGAGTGGCCCTGAGTTCAATCCCTGGTACAAAAAAAAAAAAAAAAATAAAATATATATATATATATATATATATTTTTTTTTTTTTTTTTTTCTCCATACTGCTTTCCGTATTTCATTTACATTTCCATATGTAAATATCCTTATTTACAGCAAGGTGCAGTAATACAGTGCCATCCTTGCTGCTTATGAGGCTGAGTCAGGAGAATTTCAAGTAAGAGGAAAGATTTACACACTTAGTGAGACCCTATGAAACTTGGTGAAACTCTGTCTTAAAATATAGCATAAAAGGCTTAGGATGTGGCTCAGTGGTAAAGTGCCTCTGTGTTCAATCCCAGGTATCATAAACAAAACAAAACAAAAAAGTACCTTGACCTTGGACCACCACTTTGGGAGCTGGACTGCTAGCTTATGAAATTTGGGAGTTACATAAATACTCTTTGTATACTTACTGTGATTTTTACAACATTTTGCCTGCTCTTAGATATGGTCTACTATTTTGATTTTTACAAGTAGTTTTCCTTTTTTTTTTCAAATTTATTTTTTATTCTAAGTTGTTTGAAATGAAAGCAGAATGTATTATATTTTATATTATACTTATAGAGCACAGATTTACATATCTCTGGTTGTATACAAAGTATGTTGACACCATTCATGACTTTATACATGCACTTAGGGTAATGATATCTATCTCATTCTACCATCTTTTTTTCTTTTTTTTTTCATTTACCCTTTTGCCATCTCCCTTTTCCTCCCTCCCCATTGGCCATTATAGTGTTCCTCTAATCCTCCTATGCTCCTTATCCCAACCCTACTGTGAATTGTCCTCTTTATATCAGAGAAAATATTTGGTATTTGGCTTTTTCAGATTGACTGACTTCACTTAGCATTATATCTTCCAGCTTTATCCATTTATCTGCACATGCCATGATTTTATTCTCTCTTATTGCTGAGTAATACTCCATTGTGTATGTATACCAAATTTTCTTTATCTATTCATCTACTGAATTGCATCTAGGTTGGTTCTACAGTTTAGCTATTGTGAATTGTGCTGCTATAAACATTGATGTCACTGTGTCCCTTTAGTTGCTGTTTTTAAGTACTTTGGGTATAGACTGACGAGTGGGATAGCTGGGTCATAAGGTGGTTCCATTCCAAGTTTTCCAAGGAATCTCCATACTGCTTTCCATATTGGCTGCACCATTTTTCAGTCCCAAAAACAATGTATAAGCATGCCTTTTCCCCTACATTTTTGCCAACATTTATTGTTGTTTGTGTTCTTAATAGCCATTCTGACTGGTGTGAGATGAAATCTTAGAGTGGTTTTGATTTGCATTTCTCTAATTGCCAGAGGTGTTGAACATTTTTTCAAGTATTTGTTGATTGTATGTCTTCTTTTGTGAAATGTCTATTCAGTTCCTTGGCCCATTTATTGGCTGGGTTATTTGTGTTTTTTTTTTTTTTTTTTTGTGTGTGTGTGTGTGTGTGTGTGTGTGTGTGTGTTAAGATTTTTGAGTTCTTTATATATTCTATAGATTAGTGCTGTATTTGACTTGCATGTGGTAAAAATTTGTTTCCAATTAGTAGGCTCTCTATTTATCTCACTGATTGTTTATTTTGCTGAGAAAAAAGTTTTGTAATTTGAATCTATCCCATTTATTGATCCTTGATATTAATTCTTGTGCTACAGGAGTCTTATTAAGGAACTTGGGGCCTAATTCAACATGATGGAGATTACATCTTACTTTTTTTTCTATTAGTTGTAGTGTCTCTGGTCTAATTCCCAGATCGTTGATCCACTTTGAGTTGAATTTAGTGCATGGTGAGAAATAGGGGTTTAATTTCATTTTGTTGCCTATGAATTTCCACTTTTCCCAGAACCATTTGTTGAAGAGGATATCCTTTCTTCAATGTAAGTTTTTGGTGCCTTTGTCTAATATAAGATAACTGAAATTATATGCATTAGTCTTTGTGTACTCTATTCTGTATCATTGGTCTACCAGCCTATTTTTGTGCCAATACCATGCTGTTTTTGTTATTATTGCTCTGTAGTACAATTTAAGGACTGGTATAGTGATGCCACCTGCTTCACTTTTTTGGTATAGTTTGCTTTGGCTATTCTGGGTCTCTAATTTTTCCAGATGAATTTAATGACTGCTTTTTCTATTTCTATGAGGAATGTCATTGGAATTTTTTATTGGAATTGCATTAAATCTATATAGTGCTTTTGGTAGTATAGTCATTTTGACAATATTTGTTCTGTCTATCCAAGAACAGGGTAGATCTTTCCATCTTCTAAGGTCTTCCATAGATTATTCCTTTAGTGTTCTGTAGTTTTCATTATAGAGGTCTTTCAAGTCTTTGGTTAAGTTGATTACCAAGTTTTTTTTTTTTTTTTTTGGATGCTATTGTAAACGGGGTAGTTTTCCTAATTTCCCTTTCAGAGGATTTGTCACTGATATATATAGAAATGCCTTAGATTTGTGGGTGTTGATTTTGTATCCTGCTACTTTGCTGAATTCATTTATGAGTTTTAGAAGTGTTCTGGTGGAATGTTTTGGGACTTCTAGGTGTAAATATCATCAGCAAATAATGATAATTTGAGTTCTACTTTATCTATCTGTATCCCTTTAATTTCTTTCATCTGCCTTATTGCTCTGGCTAGCGTTTCAATTACTATGTTAAATAGAAGTGGTGAAAGAGGGCATCCCTGTCTTTTTCCAGGTTTTAGAGGAATGCTTTCAATTTTTCTCTATTTAGAATAATATTGGCCTGGGGATTAGCATATATAGCTTTTATGGTATTGACACGTGTTCCTGTTATCCCTAGTTTTTTCTAGTGTTTTGAACAAATGCTTTTTCAAATATTTTGTCAAATGCTTTTTCTACTTCTATTGAGATAATCATATGGTTTGTATCTTTAAGCCTACTGACTTGATGAATTACATTTCTTGATTTCCGTATGTTGAAACATCCTTGCATCCCTGAAATAAACCCCACTTGATCATGCTGATATGATATTTTTGATATGTTTTTGTATTCGTTTTGCCAGAATTTTATTGAGAAATTTTGCATCTATGTTCATAAAGGTATGGGTCTGACGTTTTATTTATTTATTTATTTATTTATTTATTTATTTATTTATTTATTTATTTATTTATTTATTTTGATGTCTTTGCATGTTTTGGGGATCATGGTGATATTGGCTTCATGTAATGAGCTTGGAAGTGCTCTCTCTTTTTCTATTTCTTGAAATAAATTGAAGAGTATTAGTATCAGTTCTTTTTTAAAGGTCTTGTAGAACTCGGCTGTGTATTCATCTGGTCCTGGGAGTTTCTTGGTTGGTAGGCTTCTGATGGCATCTATTTCATGGCTTGAAATTGGTCTGTGCAAATTTTGTATATCATCCTGCTTTAACTTTGTCAGATCATACAACTCTAGAAATTTGTCGATGCCTTCGATGTATTGTATTTTGTTGTACAAGTACAAGTTTGCAAAATAATTTTGAATTTTTTTTGTATTTCTGTAGTGTTTATTGTAATATTACCTTTTTCATCACATATGTTAGTAATTTGAGTTTTCTCTCTCCTTCTTTTTGTTAGCCTGGCTAAGGGTCTATCAATTTTATTTATTTTTTCAAGGAACCAACTTTTTGTTTTGCAATTTTTTTCAATTGTTTCTTTTGTTTCAATTTTATTGATTTCAGCTCTGATTTTAAGTATTTCCTGTCTTCTACCACTTTTGGTGTTGGATTTTTCTTCTTTTTCTAGAGCTCTGAGATGTAATTTTAAGTCATTTATTTGTTGACTTTTTCTTCTTTTGAGGAATAAACTCAATGCAATAAACTCTTTTCTTAGAACTACCTTCATAGTGTTCCAGAGATTTTGATATGTTGTGTCTGTGTTATCATTCACCTCTAAGAATTTTTTAATTTTCTTTTTGATGTCATCTGCAACCCATTGTTTATTCAGTAGCATATTATTTAGTCTCCAGATATTGGAATATTTTTTATTTCTTATTTTGTCATTGATTTTTAATTTTATTTCATTATGGTCTGATAAAATTCAGGGTAATATTCCCTTTTTTTTTGCTAAGAGTTGTTTTTTGGGACACTATGTGGTCTATTTTAAAGAAAGATCCATGTGCTGCTGAGAAGAAAGTGTATTCACTTGTTGAAGGATGAAATATTCTATATAAGTCAGTTAAGTCTAAGTTGTTTATTGTATTTTTGCGTTCTAGAGTTTCTTTGTTCAGCTTTTGTTTGGAAGATCTATCCAGTGGTGAAAGAGGTGTGTTAAAGTTACCCAGAGTTATCGTGTTGTGGTCAATTTGACTCATAAACTTGAGGAGAGTTTGTTTAATGAACAAGGATGCTCCATTATTTGGGGCATATTTATTTATACTTATTAAGTCTTGTTGCTGTATGGTTCCCTTGAGCAGGATATAGTGTCCTTCTTTATCTCTTTTGATTGACTTGAGCTTGAAGTCTACTTTATTTGATATGAGGATGGAAACCCATGCTTGTTTTTTTAGTTTATATGAGTGGTAGGATTTCTCCCGACCTTCCACCCTCAGCCTGTAGATGTATTTTTCTATGAGATGAGTCTTTTGGAGGCAGCATATTGTTGGGTATTTTTTATTTTTATGCAATCTGCTAGTCTATGTATTTTGATTAGTGAGTTTAGGCCATTGACATTCAGAGTTATTATTGAGATGTGTTTTGTATTCCCAGCCGTTTTTGTTTATTTTTGGTATTTAACTTGACATGGTTTCTCTTATGATGGTCTTTTCCTTCAGTGGAATTCCTCCCTCTGTTAATTTTCATCATTGTTTTTCTTTTTCTCTTCATGGAATTTTTTGCTGAGGATGTTCTCTAGTGCTGGCTTTCTACTTTTAAATTCTTTAACTTTTGTTTATCATGCAAGATTTTTATTGCAGTCTGAATTCTAAAGCTTAATTTTGCTGGGTATAAGATTCTGGTTGGCATCTTTGTTCTTTTAGAGTTTGGAATATGTTGTTCCATGATCTTCTAGCTTTGAGTGTCTGAGTTGAAAAATCTGCTGTGATACGAATTGGTCTATTCCTATATGTGATCTGATTCCTCTCTTTTGCGGACTTTAAAATTCTGTCTTTGTTCTGTATGCTAGGCATTTTTATTATAATGTGTCTTGGTGTAGATCTGCTGTAATTTTGGACATTTGGTGTCCTATAAGCCTCTTGTATTTGGTTTTCCAATTCATTCTTCATGCTTGGAAAATTTTCTGATATTATCTCATTGAAGAGATTGTGTATTCCTTTGGTTTGAAACTGTGCCTTCCTCTATCCCAATTACTCTTAGATTTGGTGTTTTGATGCTGTCCCATACTTTTTGGATGTTCTGTTTATGGTTTTTTACTATCTTTATTGTGTGGTCAACTTTATATTCAAGATTATATACTTTGTCTTCATTGTCTAAAGTTCTTTCTTCCAGTTGATCTAGTCTGTTGGTGATACCTTCAATTGTGCCTTTTTTTTTTTTTTTTTTTTTTTTTTTTGGTTAATTATTTCCTTCATTTCAAGGATTTCTGACTGTTTTCTTTTCCCAGAGTTTTTATCTCTTTTTTGAAGTAATCTTTTGCTACCTGTAATTGCTCCTTTATATCTTTTATGTAGTGGTCAATTATTGCGTGTATTTGCTCATTTAGGTCTTTCTTTGATTCACAGATCATTTTAATTATGAACCTTTTGAACTTCTCCTCTGACATTTCATTAACTTCGCTGAGCATGGGTTCTGTTATTGTAGAATCCTGGTTTGTTTGGGATACTTACCTCCCGTGTTTTTTTGTGTTATCTATTTGCCTTACTTTCTTGCAGTGTAGATCTGAGATATTACAGTTTCTTCTCTATATTCTTATAATATCCTTACAGGTTGTCTGTGCCTCCTTTTAATGTTGGGCTATCAGCACCTGCCATTGTTTCTCAAAGTATGCTTTGAGGAACTGTGGCTGGGTCTGCACAAGTTGGTGTGGGTTGAACTGGTGGAGTCTGAGCTCCTGTGGTGGTCTGTTAGTTGGAAGAGGCAGTCCTCTGAGCGTAGGTTAGTGAAGCTGTCCTAGACTCACCTGAGCTCTGTGGGCGTGGCCTGGCTTACCTGGACCTGCCTGTGCTTGTGTAGAGGTTGGCAGAACCCTTTTGAGCTTGGCCACACTCAGGGGGATGTCAGCAGTACTGACCTGGGGCTGGCCACACTGGGTGAAGGTCAGCTGGACTGAACTGGCGCTTGCAGCACTCCAATTCAGGTCCCCAGGGCTGTCTTTGGCCCACTGGAACTCAAGCAGAGTTGGTGGGTCTGTCCTTGATATCTCTTCTTTTGGGGCAAAGGTCTGCAGGACTGGCTAAAGCCTAGTCACACACAATGGGGGGGTTCAGTAGGACTGACCTGGTGCTAGCCAGTTTTTCTCACAACATTGCTGCCCACTATTTCTTCTCAAAAATCAAATGTTTTTTTTTTTTAATGATTTTACAACTTACTATTTTGTTTTTATCTAAAGTTTTATTACACATTGTGTATGTTAGTTTTGGCCTCTCTACTCCATCCTTATGTGCAGATGGTGAAATATCTATTCCTTTCTCATTTGCACCCTTTCTTTTTTAATATTTTACACAGGAGTGCTGCACAACTTAGCTACCCCATACCCTCTTAATCATTATTTTTTTTAATTGGGGTG
This sequence comes from Tamias sibiricus, assembly GCA_025594165.1. Lineage (NCBI taxonomy): Eukaryota > Metazoa > Chordata > Mammalia > Rodentia > Sciuridae > Tamias > Tamias sibiricus. The sequence goes on along the minus strand of CM046667.1, from coordinate 4,543,313 downwards.
AAGCTGGCTTCAAACTTATGGTCACCTTGCCTCAGCCTCTTTGAAGCTGGGACTGTAAGCATGTTCCCTAGTTTACCCTGCTGCTGTCTCTTCCTTTTCCTTGATATCTTTTTTAAAAAATGCTTATATTTTTGTTGTAGTTGGACAAAATATCTTTATTTCATTCATTCACTCATTTTTATGTGTTGCTAAGGAAAGAACCCAGGGCCCCACATGTGCTATACAAGCACTCTATCACTGAGCCACAACCCCAGTCCCTTCTGTGATGTCTTATTTGTCTGTTAATGACTCTTGGAGCACCACTGTGTGAATAGTGCTTTTTCTAAGTCTCATTTGTTAGGTTAGGGTTAGGCAAGCACATTAAAGACAATTATAAAATATTGTCATTTGTATGTAATGTTTGGATAGGTGTATTCTCAAAATATATGTTGCCATATAATTAATGGAGTTGTTTCATCTCTTTTTGGTGCTGGGGACCTATTCTTGCCTTGTGCACTCTAGGCAGGCACTCTAGCACTAGGTAAGGTCGTGAGTGTGTTGCTGCTGTGTCTGTGGATTCCACTGACAACAAAATCAGTAGATGCAGCTCTGCACGTGTTTCCTGCCCATTTGAAGCTTGTCCTTTTCTTTTTGAAAGTTTTTTATACCAGTAAATTTTAAAAACTGACATCCCACTTAGCTATTCTCCCCATGATTAATGCTGAGGTGGAATAAGCTAGAAAATCCAGGCTTGATTTCTCTGTGTTTAGAGTACCTCACTAGCTCTGGGAAAATCATGTGATGATTTTCTTTATACCTTATATGTGACCAAAGGCCAGGTGAGGAGGGTCCATATTTGATATTTTCATGTAGTCATGTACCCTTCTCCACATAAGAATCTTAAATAAGTTTCTCCAGAGACCCTCACCACAATTTTCATTAAACCAAATATCTGGAAATGTATTTGCAAAGAACTCAGTGTGGGTTAGAATGAAGACTTGATGATGTTACTTCTGCTTTTGTGGTAAACCTTGGAAGACCTCTGACTTAACATACAAATTTTACACAAAGCACTTTCTGTGACAAAACAAAAACAAAAACACCTTTAGGTACACTACTACAGAAAGTGTGAAGCTCCACCTCCCTCCACTGGGTGTAAAGATCACCAAAATTCCTAACTCACCTTCCTATTGATTTTTAGGTGATACCCTTCTGAACCCTGCAGCCAATAAATCTGCTCTCTTAAAATACCTTGGGCGTGGAGACACATCTTCCCTCCATCATTAATTGAGACTTTGCTAACAAAAGATTCCAGATTCTAGCCAGAAATTATTTTTTCTTTCTTTTTTTTTTGGGGGGGGGGGTACCCAGGATTGAACTCAGGAGCACTCAAGCACTGGGCCACATCCCCAACCTTTTTTTTTTTTTTTTTTTTGTATTTTATTAGAGACAGGGTCTCACTGAATTGCTAAGTGCCTCACCTTTGCAGAAGCTGGCTTTGAACTCTTGATCCTCCTGCCTCAGTCTTCTAGGTTTTGGGATTACAGGCGTGCATCACTGCGTTCTGCAGAATTCTTGTTTTAACATTATATAAAAAGGTCTCTGATGGGAATTCAGGAGTACTGGATTCAGTGTTCCCATATACATGAGAGCTGCAACCTTCTTACTCAGCAGTCGTTCCCCACGTGTACTTCACAGTAGGTGCAGCCCCTTGGAGATAGTTAACCCTCAAGAAGACAATGCCCCTCTCAATGCTTTATTGAATAGATTTCCAGGAGTCCCACTTTTCAGTGCTTGCCCTGTGTTTCAGGGAGATCCTGCATGTTGCTGTAAAATTCAGTGGGATCTTGCTCTGCTCTACTAGTATCATTCTGCCTACAATGCTTGGATGCCATTGGTCCTGGGGTCTCTTAATGACTGTGGAGCCAGAGGTACTTGCACTGATGCACATTACTCCCAGGACTGATTAACTTCCTGGGCCACCACCACCAGTTGTGCCTGGATTTATTTGCTCTTCACTTCACCTTTTGTTCTGTGTAATATAGATAAAAATTTTCCCTCTTTCCTTACAGCTTAGCTGCAAGTCTATTTGTAATGTGTAGTAACTAAAAATATTATTTTATACCAACAGTATAGAGACTAAAAGCTATCTAGAATATAAATCAACTGCTCAGTTCTGTACAAACTTTTTTTATACATATGTGTAATTTGAAAGACTTTAATTATGTATTGTTTACTCAATAGGAATGTGTTTATTTTCTGCTAATTTACTAACATTGAGGATTTTTTTTTTTCTTGGTTGTGTTGAAAATAAATTGGAAATTCTACACCAGGATTAGAATTCACCATAACAATTTTTATTATATTTAACTTATATTCCAAGAATTTTCTTTCTTTCTTTCTTTTTGTCTTCTCTCTCTCTCTCTCTCTCTCTCTCTCTCTCTCTCTCTCTCTTTTCTTTTGTACTAGGGATTAAACTTTTGGGCAATTGAACACTGTTCCACACCCTCAGCCCTTTTTCGTATTTCATTAGAGACAGTGTACCACTGAGTTGCTAAGTGCCTCGCCATAGCTGAGGCTGGCTTTAAACTCACAATCCTCCTGCCTCAGCCTTCCAAGTGCTGGGATTACAGGTGTGCACACCACGCCAAGCTTACGAGATGATCTTAATAATATTTAATTTTGAGAACAATATTTCACCTTCTTTTACTAAGGTTTTCTAGAATATTTCTAACTGGAAAAAAATTTGGTAAAGATTTCTGATGAATCGCTCAAAAATAAAAATTTTATTATGCAAAATTCACAATTCTCAAGAAGTAATTTATGTTCTAATAAGATGTAACTCTTCACAGAAATGAAATTTGTATGATCCAGGGTTTTAACTTCAAAAGAAGAAACACACACACACACACACACACACACACACACACACACACACACACACATTAGTTTTTGGCAGTATTGAGTGTACATAACAGAAATATGCATTTATGAGGCAATTTTTACACCACTAAGGTCTACATTTGGACATAATTTTAAATAAAAACTTCATCGGCAGCATTTAAAATGCTCTCACATTAGTTTGAACTTTTGAAAGTTTTTTTTTAAAAAGAGAATGTGTGCATGCTTTAGCCTTGCTATATGTTTTACATCTTATCGGGAATTACATACTACACTTAAGTATTTCTTAATTCTTAACGATTGGCTCACCTGTCTCTTTAGAATACAAAAAAAAGTTTAGTTTTTAAATCTATAAAATCTTTCAATAAACCCTTAATTTTATTTCTGCATATCAATCCATGGGTATTCGTTTCATAGTAAGAGTGTTCCAATCCTAAGAATTCAATCTTGCTGAACTGTAATACTTTCACATTAGGTGTTCTTGCAATTATCATAAGTATATTTCTATTTAGCTATAATTTCCTAGTGTACCATAATACCTAAGTTCCCAAGAACTTCTTGTCTTTCATATCAAATGGTAAGAGTATTGCAGATCCCACAGGGAACTGTTCTGGAACAGGACAGAAAACCGGCTTCTCACCATGGCTAGTAACACTGCCAGCAGAGCTTCTCCTCTCTTCTGGGTGATGTCTTGCCCACTGTGTTACATCTGCTGTTGCTGCCATAACTTCTGTATCTAAACCCAGTCCACCCCTGTGGCTCCTTTGGCTAGAGGAACCATGAGCTTGTTCAAAAAGTGTGTCTGCAAAATGTGTTAAGGACAAACTAATATCTCTGTGTACAAACTTGTACATGGAGCAAATGTGTGAGCCCTGCTGCTTAACTGAGCTCTGTTAAGTAGCAGGGCTCCTACATGAGGCAATGTGTCAGGTTTCATGGGGTTGAGTCAAGATTCATGATGTCTTGCTGTCAGCTAATTGACTGACATCTTGGAAGGTTATGCCCATCTTATGTGCTTTGTGGGGATCAAGGGCAAAGCAAGTGAAAGGGACACATAAGGAGAGGTTCCACAGAACATTATATCCCCAAAACAGCAAAGGGCAGGATTACAAAGGAACAGATGGGTATAACTCAGTTCCAAATGGTGATGCCTACTTCTCTAGCCACACCTCATTATCCCAGCTGGGATAAGGCCCAATGTGTTGAGGGTACAAGAACTGTTCAATACTTCTTTCCACAAGACATAAAGGTGTGAACAGTGAGGGTGATTCTTACAATATAGATTCACACAGGTCATGAAATCATATATGTAAAGATGATAGCATTGCCTCATCTATTTTACTGTCAGCACTATCTCCATAACCTCTCCACTTCTTTCACTCCCCATCTAATCCAAATTATCACTAATCTTTCCAAGAACTTTACCCCTGATTATGAATTATCATCTGCATATCAGAGAAAGCATTCCGACATTGATTCGTTGGGACTGGCTTGTTTTGCTTAGAATAATGTTCCTCATTTTAATTTATTTACCAGAAAATGCCATCATTTTATTCTTCTTTTAGACTGAGTAGTATTCCATTCTGTGTATACACCAGAATTTCTTTATGCATTCATCTGTTGAAAGGTACATACATTGGTCCTTTGTTTCAAAATTCCATTGAGTCTGTAGAAGATTATTGTAATAAATTTCAACTGGGCTTGAGTTTTGTTAAATCTTCATGAATTGAATAATTGTTTAGTTAAAGTGAAACAAAGTTTATAAATATATTTTGAAATTTGAAGACAAAAAGAAAATAGTTCACCACAAATTAATCAAAAGTTTCAATATATTCTCCAAACTTAGAAAGATATTGACAACTTCCCTAAAATCCACATCAATTCATGAAGAAAACCCAAACTATGAACCATTCTTTCTAATGCATGACAAAACTATGTGGTTCGGCACACTGACATCAATTCTCAGTGAAAAACTACAGTGACCAAGACACAAAGCTCTAGCATGAGAATGGATTCTTATCAGTGAATGGAAATATTTGAAGATAGAATAATGTACACAATTGTGAAAAAATAATTATAGCAAATGGAGGGTAGAAATGTTTTCTAAAATGGTTATAGAAAACTCAAACTTTGACCTGCAAAATGATGAAGCTGGATCTGTAATAGAGCACCAGTAACACATTAAATATACAGTCATATATGATTAACAAATATATGAAGAAAAGTTCAACATCTCTAGCATTAGAGACATGCAAGTCAAAACTAACCTGGAATGCCATCTCGCTCCAGTCAGGATGGCAATCATCAGGAATACAAGTAACAATAAATGTTGATGAGGATGTGGGGGAGTGGTACACACACACTCTGCTGGTGAGACTACAGATTGGTGGAATCACTCTGGAAAACAGTATGAGAATTCCTTAGAAAACTTGAAATGAAAACACCATTTGACCCAGTTATTCCACTCCTCAATTTATAAGCAAAATAATTAAAATCAGCAAAATTCAGTGTCTCAGCCACATAAATGTTTATAGCAGCTCAATTCACAATAGCTCAATTATGGAATCAGACTAGTTGCCCTTCAACAGATGAATGAATAAAGAAAATGCCACACACACACACACACACACACACACACACACACACACACAGAGAGAGACAGAGAGAGAGAGACACAACAAGGGAAGGTGGGAAGAAAAAAATTCTATTGGACTAGACAACGGGAAATGATGAGAAGGAGGGAGAGGGTATAAGAAATAGAGTGGACTGAGAAACAACATTCCTATATTCATATGACTACATGTCCAGTGTAACTTCACATCATGTACAACCAAAGGACTGGGAACCTAATTAGAGTAAGTTATACTCCATGTATGTATTAGGTGTCAAAATGTACTCTACTGTCATGTATACCAAAAAATAACAAATTTTAAAAACTGAAAATATGATACATGCTCATGTAACAAACACAAAGGCAAATACTGAAATTACTAGACTACTCAGGGCAAAAACAAAAGGGAATTTGGTGCTCATGATAGCAAAAAACATGTCTTAGAAATTATACTGAAGGAACAATAAGGAACAATTTTTATTTTATTTTATTTATTTATTTATTTATTTATTTATTTATTTATTTATTTATTGGTATGGAGAATTGAAACTATGGGTCCTTAACCACTGATCCATATGCCCAGCTCTTTTTTGTATTTTATTTAGAGTCAGTGTCTCACTGAGTTGCTTAAGGCCTCACTAAGTGGTCGAGACTGGCTTTGAACTTGCAGTTTTTCTGCACCAGCTTCTTAAACCACAGGCATAACATGCATGAACAACTACACCAGGAAGAAAAGAAAATTTGATAAGGAGTACCGCATCAAATTCATAAGACTTTTCTCTTCAAACACTATAAGGAATGTTAAAACAGTCTCTAGATGTACATACATCATTTCAAAATGTATGCATACATCAAAATATCATTATTATACTAATTAATGTTTTATGTTATAATTATACAAATAATTTTAATGTTAATTTTTTTAAAAGTAGCTGAACAGAAGAAAGTATTTTACATGACATATTTGGTTAGTTTCTTCTATCTAGAGTATAACAAACTCTAGTGAGTTGATAATTAAATGATAATTGACCAATTAAAAAATCATTTCAGGATAGTGAAATCATGGATATGGATTCTGCTTTGATGCTGTTTCCTGAGGATAAAGTTTTAAATGACAATTGTTAACTTTTGTTTTCAGTCATGGGGATGATCATTCAGTAAGGCTGCTCCTGTGCTGGGTGAGAACAGAGTTCCTGCAGTGTTATTTTAACTCACCTGTTTTCTAAAGGTTATTGATAAGCTCTGTGAAAATTCCCCATACCTCTGAAGCCTGGGGGATCTTAGGGTCTGTTTCCCCTTGGTGCTCAGGTGACACAATCTTAGGCTAATATGGACCCTAAGAGCTGTGCAGCCCACTGATTCTGCAGGAGCCAGGCAGGGGGCGACCTTCAGACACAATTCACAATTCTCCTGCAGAAGTTTTTAATTCAAGGAGGAATGATGAAGTCTGAATCTAATTTATTCTTTCACTGTGTAAAGTTACAAAACAACTCCAAAGCTGTAGAGGCAGAGTTATTACCATGTTCAATTCTAGCATAAACTAATTATATATTATATATATATATATATATATATATATATATATATATATATATAATATTATATGGCCCCACACACACACACCAGCATAATAGGAGCTGGGGAAAGGTTTTCAGGCATGAGAGTAGACATCTTTTTTCATAACCTTCCTGGAATCCTAGAAGAAACTGATCAGTATGCCTGTCTTTTCAGAGCTGAATAGGGTGATTGGATTTCCATTCTCCCAGCTTCACTGTGCTGCTGAGGAAGAAGGTACACCTGACCTTGGGTGAACAGGCACTTTTTCCACTGACAGAGCTATGACCAGCAGGCCACTATACTGCATGGGAGACAGGGTCTCCATGAGTCCTCCCTCAAAACCATGTGCAGCCTCCTCACTACCACTTCCCAGTGTGATCCAGCTATTGTCACACAAAAGTGCCCACAGGTGAACCTGTGATGTAGAAAGTGTGCCAAGCATCACATGAAAACAAGTGGAAGAGGCCAATAAATCATTTAGCTTTGTAAATCAGGAGGCCTGAGACTGAAGCCATTCAGGTCATTTTAGTGTAGCCCAAGATAGAAGACAGCCTTTGAAAGAGCCTTGCCATTAGCACAGTTCTGCTTTGAAGTGTGTGCCCCTAATGTGGTATTTCTCATCCAGGGATTTGAGCTCGACCTCTAACCCATTAGTTCGGGGCTGTGAGTCTGAGATCTCCCCAGTTTAAAATTGAGCTCTACCCCCAACCTGAAGGAGCCCTAATTAGGAAGGGCTGTTGTAGCTAGCTGGAAGCCATAAGTTCCACCTGATATGTATGTGACGCACCTGTAGGCACCCGCAAACCTGAAGGTATATAACCGGGTGAAAGCGGTCCGAGTTAGGAGAACGGAGAATTCAGTCAGCCAGGCAGTCACTCGGTCGGTCAGAAGAATCAGAGCGGCCAGAACGTAGGCAGAGCGGTTACAGAAGAGAAACCAGATAGAAGAAGTAATGACTGGCCAGAGTTAGGCCGAGGCTCCAGAGGACTGGTCAGAGTAAGGCCAAGGCTCCCGAGGAAGACAGAAGACAGAAGACAGAAGAAGGAAGAAAGAAGAGAGAAGAAAGAAGCTCTAGTCTTTCTCTAAGCTAAGCTCTATCTTTCTTTAAGCTACTCTACTCTAAGCTAAGAAGAAACGCTAAGCTCTATTTTTCTTTACTCTAAGCTACTCTACTCTAAGCTAAGAAGAAAAAATCTTTCTTTCCCTCTCTAAGCTCTAAGACAGAAGACAGAAGAAGGAAGAAAGAAGAGAGAAGAAAGAAGCTCTAGTCTTTCTCTAAGCTAAGCTCTATCTTTCTTTACTCTAAGCTACTCTACTCTAAGCTAAGAAGAAAAGCTAAGCTCTATCTTTCTTTACTCTAAGCTACTCTACTCTAAGCTAAGAAGAAAAATCTTTCTTTCCCTCTCTAAGCTCTAAGAAAGTAGAAGTAAAAGTAGTAAAAGCTTAACTCTGCCCCCGAGAGTTTTTATCCCGGTTTACGTACCGGTACCAGGCAGCTTACACCAACCTGTTAATTCAGGGCTGTGTGGGTCTAAGTTCTTCGAAACTAGGAATGGAGCCAGGTCTCCGCCTGCTATTCCAGGACTGTGAATCTGGGTTCTTCCTTGGTTATGCAAATGAATTTGAGCCCAAGCTCCTTCCAAATGCGTGGAAGTCTGAGCTTGGCTTTTCTTTGCCGATGAGATGCCACTCTTATGCGACAATTAGGAATTAACTTTGTCTGTGCTTTTGTCTGTGTTCTTGGTGTATTTCTGCTGTATGACCACCAGGTTCTAATACATTTAATTATCAAAAATAAAACCAGTTCTATGGCCCTGTGGAATCTAGCCAGAAGCTAACTGCACTGGAAAGACAGTTTTGTTCTGCTAAAGATTAGCTTTTGCAAATAACCCCTCCCTACAGGGTGCCGCATTGCCCACTGCCTAAACTTCTCTCCATTGAATAGTTAATGGTCCTTTTGTGTGTCTGTAAAAGGCTCTTCCTTACCCTTCAGCAAAATCTAGGATAGATAGGATTAATCTGTATTGTGTACTTAGAATAAATATTTGATTTTCCCCTGATTATAAGACCTCGGAAATTCCTGAGATTCTTTAATGTAACCTCCTATAGCCAAAGTGTAAAATTTCTGAAATTCCTTAATGTAACCCCCAATAGTTGGATTGTGAACTACTGTGTTTGCTGGAATGTATAAAAACCAGTACTGAGAAAAAGTAAAGTCAGTTGGAGTTGGATTTCTGCAACCTGTCTCATGTGTGGATTATTTCATTTCATCGATGTTCCCCTCCAGCATCAGTCGGGCTGACCTTGACATCTTTGCTGAAACTGGCCTTTGGCATGCCCCAAGCTACCATCCACAAGCAAAACATGTGCTCCTCTTTTAGGCCATCAGAGCAGATCCACAGGTGTGCTGCCACCTCATCTTTTGATCCTCCTCTATTGTTTGCTTTAATGATCTATAATCCTAGACCATGAGGGTGTTATTCCAAAGCACAAATTCTAGGTGGCCATAATTTCTTTCTGCTGGGCATCATCTTCATTTTTACCCAGATATCTCTGTGTTCCCACACCTATTGTGCTTCATCCTCTCAGGTGGACACACATGCACAATCACAGGGTCACTCCCTTCACACAGGAGGCAACAAAGTCTCTGGTGAGACACACCCATCACAGGGGCCAGTGATGGTGCAAGGGTTCTTGTCCAGCTTTCTGGCTCTTTGAGCCCATGTGTAGTCTGAGCTCCACAGAGACTAAGGCAGCCTCTCTTTACTTTGAAACTGGCCCAAAGAGGGGCTATACAGGACTCTTCTCATTACTTTTCTGACCAGGGGTGGGGAGTAGATTTTTAGTCTTTTCTTCAATTTCAAGTCCCCCCTCCCCTCAGGGAACATTTGCTAGGCTTTGGGCTGGCCGTTCTTCCAGAGGACATGCCCGCCTCAAACACCAAGCCCTTTTTGTCTGTACTGACGATTGTAAACCTGGTCTCTGGCAGGGATACTCCATAACTCTGTAAATCTCCTCTTCCTAATTAGACTTCTGAAGAAGGCCAGAACCCCAACTTGCATTCACTGAAGCAGCCAGGAAAGAGATCTGGGGCAAACAAGTGACTAAATTGCTCACCATATTTTCTGATCTGGATCTCAGGGGCTGATGAAAAGTCAGAGTGGGGAAAATTTGGCAGGCCTGGGATTTCCACTCTCCTGAAAGAAGGCCTAAAAGGGGTATGTATAGAGCCCGAGATCACCTGTGAAATCCAGGTACACTGGTACCCTGTCCCTAGTCAAAAACTTTCATTTCTCCTTCCTCCTTGCAGGAGCAGCCTTAAAATAGGACTAAAATATTGCATGTCTGTCATTGTGTCATTGATTTCCCAACCATTGTCTTTGTGACACCGCATTCTTCTAAGCAGACACCAGGTCCTCTTTCAGGTTCCAAAGTCAGCTTGTTGTATAAGTTGACCCTGAAAAGTTCATGTTGGTAAGAATGTGAAAAGAGGCTAAAGGATGATTCCATATCAACAGGAGGCCCTGAGGGTGAATTCCATTACATTCTGTGGACATTATCAATTGTGTGTCTACTGGACTGTGTTCTGGGTTTCTACATTAGCAAACAAAAACCAAACTCAGATTTACTTAATTCTAAATTTGAATGGATCTCAAACTAAGGACTTTCTATCTTGTTAATAAAATACTATGCTTTTTGCCAGGTGTGATGGTGCATGCCTGTAATCCTAGCCTCTCGTGGGGCTGAAGCTGGAGAATCACAAATTCAAAGCCAGCCTCAGTAAAGATGAGCTGTTAATCAACTCAGTAAGAACCTGTCTATAAATAAAATACAAAATAGGACTGTAAATGAGGCTCAGTGGCCTAGTGCCACTGAGTTCAATATCAGGTAGCCCCACCCCTCCAAGGAATGCCCCCTCTTCCTGCTGATGGACAGAATCACAAACTCTGGGACAGAAGCTTCTGTGCTTCTCCTTTGCTAACAAAGCAATAATTTCATTTGCACCCCCTTCCTTAGGCCGGACCTTAGCACACATGCTTTTTCCTTTTTCAATGCTTTATTCACTCAAATCACTGAATACAATTCCACTCTATTTGTTCTTAATCAAGAAAGTGATAATCCTTAATCCTAGGCACTCCAATAGACATAATCAATCCACACCAAGCAAGTCTAAGTTAATTCTCAGTACTGCAAACACACTTAATCATCACAGGCTCATAACAGACATTCCCTCTGCATGCTAAGCTTAAGTGCTAAATTTAAAATCTTAAGTCTTAGGTCTCAAGTCGAGCAGATGCACACTCACTCACACCATGGTGATCAGATCAGGAACCAAGGCAGGCTTCCCCTGGTCTGGAGCTGATAGCTGGCTGAGAAGATGGTTGTAAGGTATGGACTTTTCACCAGTCAAGAGGCTGCTGTAGATCTTGAGAGTAGTGAGGATGACACAAAAGTTGAGACTGATGAGAAGAGTTTGAAGGTCAGTCCAAGTCCTCATCAGACTCTCCAGAATGTGGGCATGAGTGTGGGCTGGATGAATGTCTGTTCATTGGCTCCATCATTTATACATTTGGGGGGATCTTGCCTGCCATTTTAACCCCTATCAGTCACTACTGTCTTTCTCAGTGACATCATTGAACTAAGGGTAGAGCTTCTGGTATGGTGGTCCCTACCCTGATTTTCTTGCCTCCTGCTTATCAGGGACTTATAAGGGCAAGGGTAACATCACAGATAATTTCCTCTGGGATTAAGCCAGGGTTGTAAGTAGTGACTTAATTTATCAAGCTATGCCAGATGACTAAGGTGGAATGCTCTGTACGCGGGCTTGGTGGGGACTGCAGGTTCAAAGTGAAGTTTTAAAATGGTGTTGCTTAGGCTGAGGCTTAAGGCCATCCTCACACTGCCTCAGCATCCCAGAATAACTGTTTTTTTTTTTTTTAGATGTTAATGAACCTTTAGTCATTTATTTATATGTGGAGCTGAGAGAATCAAACCCAGTGCTTCACACATGCTAGCTAGCACTCTTACCACTGAGCCACAACCCCAGCCCAGCCCTATGAATCTTAATCTTTTTTTTAATTTTATTTTTATAATTTTTAATATGTACAACTCATAGTGCATATATTTAGTATCTTTTTACATACAACTGTTTGTATACAAAGTATAATCGTACAATTCAGGTCTTCAATCATGCATTAAAGAAAATGGTATCCGTCTCATTCAACCACCTTTTTTCTTTACTTTTCTCCCCTCCCTCCCCTCTTGCTCCCTCCCTTACCCTCCCTTCCCTTGACCATTCTAGTGTTCCTCTAATCCTCCTATGTACCCCCATTCAACAATACTTTGAAATAGCCTCCTTATATAAGAGAGAACATTTGGTACTTGGATTTTTGAGACTGACTAACTTCACTTCGCATTATGTCTTCCAAATTCATTCATTTACCTGCATATGCCATTAATTTATTTTCTTTTATTGCTGAGTAAAATTCCATTGTGTGTATATACCACATTTTCTTAATGCACTCATTTACTGAGGGACATCTAGGTTGGTTCCACAACATAGCTATTGTGAATTGCGCAGCTACAAACATTGAGATAGCTGTGTCACTGTAATATGCTGTTTTTAAGTCCTTTGGGAATTGACCCAGGAGTGGGATGGCTGGGTCATAAAATGGTTCCATTCCCAGTTTTCCAAGAAATCTCCATACTGCTTTCCATAACAGTTGCACCATTTTGCAGTCCCACCAGCAATGTATGAGTGTGCCTTTTTCCCCACATCCTCTCCAACATTTATTGTTGCTTGTGTTCTTGATGGCTGCCATTCTGACTGGAGTGAAGTGAAATCTTAGAGTAGTTTTGATTTGCATTTCTCTAATTGCCAGCGATGTAGAACATTTTTTCATGTATTTGTTGATTAATCGTGTATCTTCTTCTGAGAGGTGTCTTCTCAATTCCTTAGCCCATTTATTGATTAGGTTATTTGTTTTATTAGTGTAAAGTTTTTTGAGTTCTTTATATATTCTAGAGATTAGTGCTCTATCTGATGTGCATGTATTAAATATTTGTTCCCAATTAGTTGGCTCTCTATTCACCTCACTGATTGTTTCTTTTGCTGAGAAGAAGCTTTTTAGTTTAAATCTATCCCATTCATTAATTATTGGTATTAAATCTTGCACTACAGTATTCTTAATAAGGAACTTGGGGCCTAATCCGACATGTTGGAAATTGGAGCTTACTTTTTCTTCTATTAGGCATATTGTCTCTTGTCTAATTTCTAGGTCTTTGATCCACTTTAAATTGAGTTTTGTGCATGGTGAGATATAAGAGTTTAATTTCATTTTGTTGCATATGGATTTCCAGTTTTTCCAGCACCATTTGTTGAAGAGGCTATTTTTTCTTCACTGTAGATTTTTGGTGCCTTTCTCTAATACAAAATAGCTGAAAGTATATGTATTAGTCTCTGGGTCCTCAATTCTGTACCATTGGTCCACCAGTCTGTTTTTGTGCCAATAACATGCTGTTTTCGTTACTATTGCTCTATAGTATCATTTAAAGTTTGGTATGGTGATGCCACCTGCTTCATTTTTCTTGCTCAAGATTGCTTTGGCTATTCTGGGTGTCTTATTTTTCCAGATGAATTTCATGACTGCTTTTACTATTTCTTTGAAGAATGTCATTGGGATTTTGATTGGAATTAAATCTGTATAATGCTTTTGGTATTATGGACATTTTGACAATATTAATTCTACTTATCCAAGAACAAGGTAGGTCTTTCCATCTTCTGTGTTCTTCTATAATTTCTTTCTTTAGTGTTCTATAGTTTTTGTTGTAGAGGTCTTTCACCCCTTTCGTTGAATTGATTCCAAGTTTTTTTTTTTTTTTATGCTACTGTAAATGGAGTAGTTTTCATCACTTCCCTTTCATAGGCTTTGTCGCTGATGTACAAAAATACCTTTGACTTGTGGTTATTGATTTTGTATCCTGCAAATTTGCCAAATTCATTTACTATTTGTAAAATTTTTCTGGTAGAGTTTTTTTGGGTCTTCTAGGTATATTATCATATCATCATCAAATAGTGCTAATTTGAGTTCTTTTTATTTTTTCCAATCTGGATTTCTTTAATTTCTTTTGTCTGTCTAATTGCTATGGCCATAGTTTCCAGTACTATGCTAAATAGCAGTGTTGACAGAGGGCATCCCTGTCTAGTTTCAGTTTTTAGAGAAAATGCTTTCAATTTTTTCTCCATTGAAGATAATGTTAGCTTGGGGCCTTGCATAAATAGCTTTTATAATGTTGAGATATGTTCCTGATATTTTTAGTTTTTCCAGTGTTTTGAACATAAAAATGTGTTGTATTTTGTCAAATGCTTTTTCTCTATTGAGATGATCATATGATTTTTATCTTTAAGTCTATTGATGTGATGTATTATGTTTATTGATTTCCGAATGTTGAACCAGCTTTGCATCCCTGGAATAAACCTCACTTGATCGTGGTGCATTATCGTTTTGATATGTTTTTATATCCAATTTGCCAGAATTTTGTTGAGGATATTTGCATCTATGTTCATTAAAGATATTGGCCTGAAGTTTTCTTTTTTGGATGTGTCTTTGCCTGGCTTTGGAATTAATGTAATATTGGCCTCATAGAAAGAGTCTGGAAGAGCTTCCTCTTTTTCTATTTCTTGAAATAGTTTGAAGAACATTGGTATTAGTTCTTTTTTGAAAGTATTATAGAACTCGGCTGTAAACCCATCAGGTCCTGGACTTTTCCTTGTTGGTAGCTTTTTGATAACATCTTCTTTTTCTTCGCTTGTAATCGATCTGTTTAAATTGTATATAGCCTCCAGTTCCAGTTTAGGCAAATTTACGACCCTAGAAATCTGTCAATGCTTTCAATATTTTCTATTTTATTAGAGTACAAGTTTTCAAAATAATTTCTAATTATCTTCTGTATATCTGAGGTGTTTGTTGTGATATTCCCTGTTTCACCATGAATGTTAGTAATTTGAGTTTCTTCTCTTTTTCATTACGTTGTCATAGCTAAGGGTCTGTCAATTTTGTTTATTTTTTCAAAGAACCAACTTTTAGTTTTGTCAATTCTTTGAATTGTTAGTCTCAATTTTATTAATTTCTGCTCTGATTTTAATTATTTCCTGTCTTCTACTGCTCTTGATGTCGATGTGTTTTTCTTTTTCTAGTGCTTTGAGGTACTCCTTATCAACTTTTCTGTTCTTCCTGGTGTAGGGGTACATGCATGTTATCCCAGTGGCTTAGGAGGCTTCTGCAGGAGAATTGCAAGTTCAAATCCAGCCTTGACCAGTTAGTGGGGCCTTAAGCAACTCAGTGAGACCCTGATTCTAAATAAAATATAAAGAAGAGCTGGGCATGTGGATCAGTGTTTAAGGATCCATAGGTTCAATTTTCCATACCAATAAATAAATAAATAAATAAATAAATAAATAAATAAATAAATAAAATAAAAATTGTTCCTTGAGATAATTTCTAAGACATGTTTTCCTCTCTCATGAGCACCAAATTCCCTTTTGTTTTTGCCCTGAGTATTCCAGTAATTTCAGTATTTGCCTTTGTGTCTGCTACATGAGTATGTATAATTTTTTTTACTTTTTAAAATTTGTTCTTTTTTGATATCGATGACAGTAGAGTACATTTTGACACATAATACATACATGGAGTATAACTTATTCTAATTAGGTTCCCAATCCTTTGGTTGTACATAATGTGTAGTTACACTGGACATGTAGTCACATGAACATAAGAATGTTGTTTCTCAGTCTACTCTATTTCCTATATACCCTCTCCTTCCCTTCTCATTATTTCCCATTGTCTAGTCTAATAGACATTTTTCTTCCAATCTTCCCTTGTTGTGGGTGTGTGTGCATGTGTGTGTGTGTGTGTGTGTGTGTGTGTGTGTATGTGTCAGATTTTATTTATCTATTCATCTGTTGAAGGGCACCTATTCTGATTCCATAATTGAGCTATTGTGAATTGAGCTGCTATAAACATGTTTGTGGCTGAGTCACTGTAGTTTGCTGATTTTAATTATTTTGGTTATAAATTGAGAAGTGGAATAACTGGGTCAAATGGTGGTTCCATTTCAAGTTTTCTAAGGAATTATTATCCTGTTTTCCAGAGTGATTGAACCAATCTCTAGTCTCACAAGCAGAGTGTGTGTGTACATTTTCCTCACATCCTCACCAACATTTATTGTTACTTGTATTTCTGATAATTGCAATCCTGACTGAAGTGAGATGGAATTCCAGGTTAATTTTAACTTGCATGTCTCAAATTGCTAGAAATGTCGAACTTTTCTTCATATATTTGTGAATCATAAATGACTGTATATTTAATGTGTTACTGATGCAGTATTAGAGATCCAGCTTCATAATTTTGCAGGTCAAATTTTGAGTTTTTTTAGAACCATTTTAGAAATCACTTTTACCCTCCATTTGATAAATTATTTGTTCATAATTATTATTATTTTTTTTTGTACTGGATATTGAAATCAGGGGCACTCGACCACTGGGCCACATCCCTAGCCCTTTTTTGAATTTCATTAGAGACAGAGTCTCACTGAGTTGCCTAGTGCCTTGCCATGGCTGAGGCTGGCTTTGAACTCGTGATTCTACTGCCTCAGCCTCCCAAGTGTTGGGATTACAGGCGTGCACCACCGCGCCCTGCACTGTGTGCATTATTCTATCTTCAAATAGTTTTAATTCATTGATAAGAATCCATTCTCGGCACCAAAACAGACTGGTGGACCAATGGTACAGAATTGAGGATACAGAGACTAATACATATAATTACAGCTATCTTATATTAGACAAAGGTGCCAAAAATGTACAGTGGAGAAAGGATAGCCTCTTCAACAAATGAAGCTGGGAAAACTGGAAATCCATATGCAACAAAATGAAATTAAACCTTTATCTCTCACCATGCACAAAACTCAATTCAAAGTGGATCAAGGACCTAGGAATTAGACCCGAGACAATACACCTAATAGAAGAAAAAGTAAGCTCCAATTTCCAACATGTTGGATTAGGCCACAAGTTCCTTAATAAGAATCCTGTAGTGCAAGAATTACTACCAAGAATTAATAAATGGGATAGATTTGAACTAAAAAGCTTCTTTTAAGCAAAAGAAACAATCAGTGAGGTGAATAGAGAGCCAACTAATTGGGAACAAATATTTAATACATGCACATCAGATAGAGCACTAATCTCTAGAATATATAAAGAACTCAAAAAACTTTACACTAAAAAAACAAATAACCCAATCAATAAATGGGCTAAGGAATTGAGAAGACACCTCTCAGAAGAAGATACACGATTAATCAACAAATACATGAAAAAATGTTCAACATCGCTGGCAATTAGAGAAATGCAAATCAAAACTACTCTAAGATTTCACTTCACTCCAGTCAGAATGGCAGCCATCAAGAACACAAGCAACAATAAATGTTGGAGAGGATGTGGAGAAAAAGGCACACTCATACATTGCTGGTGGGACTGCAAAATGGTGCAACCGTTATGGAAAGCAGTATGGAGATTTCTTGGAAAACTGGGAATGGAACCATCCTATGACCCAGCCATCCCAGTCTTGGGTCTATTCCCAAAGGACTTAAAAACAGCATATTACAGTGACACAGCTATCTCAATGTTTGTAGCTGCACAATTCACAATAGCTAGGTTGTGGAACCAACCTAGATGTCCCTCAGTAAATGAGTGGATTAAGAAAATGTGGTATATACGCACAATGGAATTTTACTCAGCAATAAAAGAAAATAAATTAATGGCATTTGCAGGTAAATGGATGAAGTTGGAAGACATAATGCTAAGTGAAGTTAGTCAGTCTCAAAAATCCAAGTACCAAATGTTCTCTCTTATATAAGGAGGCTATTTCAAAGTATTGTTGGATGGGGGTACATAGGAGGATTAGAGGAACACTAGAATGGTCAAGGGAAGGGAGGGTAAGGGAGGGAGCAAGAGGGGAGGTAGGGGGGAGAAAAAAAAATGTGGTTGAATGAGATGGATATCATTTTCCTTAATGCATGATTGAAGACCTGAACTGTACGAATATACTTTGTATACAAACAGTTGTATGTAAAAAGATACTAAATATATGCACTATGAGTTGTACATATTAAAAATTATAAAAATAAAAAAAAAATAAAAATAAAAGAATCCATTCTCATGCTAGAGCTTTGTGACTTGGTCATTGTAGTTTTTCATTGAGAATTGATGTCAGTGTGCTAGAGGAGAAGCTGTGCTGGCAGTGTTACTAGACATGGTGAGAAGTCAGTTTTCTGTTTTGTTTCAGAACAATTCCCTGTAGGATGTGAAATACTCTTAACATTTCATATGAAAGACAGTAAGTTTTTCAGAACTTAGGGATCATGGTTCACTAGAAAATTATAGCTAAATAGAAAATATAACTATGATCATTGCAAGAACACCTAATATGGGAAGTATCACAGTTTAACAAGTTTGAATTGTTAGGATTGCAGCACTCTTACTATGGAATGAATACCCATGGATTGATAAGCAGAAATAAAATTTAGGGTTCATTGAAAAATTTTATAGATTAAAAACTAAACATATTTTGTATTGTAAAGAGCCAGTTGAGCCAATCCTTAAGAGTAAATAAAAACTTAAGTGTACTATGAATTTCAAGATAAGATGTAGAACGTTTAGCAAGGCTAAAGCATGCACACATTCTCTTTTTTAAAAACTTTCAGAAGTTCAAAATAATGTGAGAATCTTTTAAATGCTGTTGACAAAGTTTTTATTTAAAATTATGTCTGAAAGTATGCCCTTAGTGGTGTAAAAATTGCCTCATAGGTGCATAATTCTGGTTTGTACACTCAATAATGCCAAAAACCAATGTGTGTGTGTGTGTGTGTGTGTGTGTGTGTGTGTGTGTGTGTGTTTGTGTGTGTTTCTTCTTTTTGAAGTTAAAAACCTGGATCATACAAATTTTATTTCTGGGAAGACTTACATCTTATTAGAACATAAAATACTTCTTGAGAATTGTGAATTTTGCATAACAGAATTTTTATTTTGGAGCAATTCATCAGAAATTTTTACCAATTTTTTTCAGTTAGAAAATTTCTGGAAAACCCTAGTTAAAGAAGGTGAAATATTCTTCTCAAAATTAAATATTATTAAAATAATCTCATGAGCTGGGTGCGGTGTTGCACACTTGTAATCCAAGTACTGGGGAGGCTGAGGCAGGAGAATTGTGAGTTCAAAGCCAGCCTCATCCAAGGTGAGGCACATAGAAACTCAGTGAGTCCCTGTCTTTAATAATATACAATACAGGGCTGGGGGTGTGGCCCAGTGGTCAAGTGCCCCAGAGTTTTATCACCAGTATCAAGAAAAAAAAGAAAAAAAAAACTATTGGAAGATAAGTTGAATATAATAAAAATTGTTATGCTAATTGATAATCCAGGTATAGAATTTCCAATTCTTTTCATCAAGATTAAGAAAAAAATCTCCTCAATGTTAGTTAATTAGCAGAAAATAAACACATTCATATTTAGTGAAAAATACATGATTAAAGTCTTTCAAATTACACATATTTATTAAAAAAGTTTGTACAGAACTGAGCAGTTTATATTGTAGATAGCTTTTAGTCTCTACACTCTTGGTATGAAATAACATTTTTAGTTACTACACATTGATGAATAGACTTACAGCTAAGTCGTGGGGAAAGAGGGAGAAATTTTATCTATATTACACAGAACAGAAGGTGAGAGTAAAGAGCAGATAAACTAGGCACATCTGGTGGTGGTGGCACAGGACGTTAATAATTCCTGGGATTAAAGTGCATCAGTGCAAGTGCCTCTGGCTCCACAGTCATTAAGAGACCCCAGGACCAGTGGCGTCCAATAATCCTAGGCAGAATGACCCTAGTAGAGCTCAGCAAGATCCCCCAAAATTTTACAGCAATATGCAGAAACTCCCTGAAACACAGGGGAAGCACTGAACAGTGGGACTTTTGGAAATCTATTCACTGAAGTGTTGAGAGGGGTATTGCCTTCTTGAGTGCTTACCACCTCCAAGGGACTGCACCTATTGTGGAGTACAAATGAAGAACGACTGCTGGGTAAGAAGATTGCAGCTCTCATGTATATGGGAACACTGAATCCAGTGCTCCTGGATTCCCATCAGAGGGCCTTTTATATGATGTTAAAACAAGAATTCCGCCAAACTTGGTGATGCACTCCTGTAATCTCAGCACCTGGGAGTCTGAGGCAGAAGGATCAAGAGTTGAAAGCCAGCCTCATCAATGGCGAGGCACTTAGCTGCGGAAGGCCTGCTTCCCCGGAGATGTCAAGGTGAGCCTGACCGATGCTGGAGGAAAAATGTCAGGGAAAATAATGATACAGGGCTGGGTTTGTGGCTCAGTGGTAGCACGTGCACATCCTGGGTTTAATCCTCAGCACCATGTAAAATAAACACATTGTGTACAACTAAAGCAAATAAATAAATTTAAAAAAATAAAGAAAATAACGATACACACACGAGACAGGTTGCAAAAATCCTTCTGTCTTTTACTTTTCTCAGCAATGGTTTTTATACATCCCAGCAAACACAGTAATTCACATTCCATCTATTGGAGGTTACATTAAAGAATTTCAGGAAACTCCAGGGTCGTAAAATCAGGGGAAAACCAAATATTTATCCTAAGTGCATACTACTGATTAATCTTATCTATAGGCAGAAGAAAACATTCTAAAAACCCAAAGCTTGTATTATCTAAACTAATATTTAAAGATTCCTCAACTCTAGGCATGCCTGCTCATAAAGTTATATTGCCCTAGTATCTTTTTAAAACTTCAACTGGGCCTAGACTTTTTGACTTCTACTGTGTCCCTATAATAACTTTTTATTTTGGGGCTCAGGAAGAAAAGATATATGGTTACTAAAATCCTAAATTTGCTGAAGGATAAGGAAGAGTCCTTCACAGACACACAAAAAGACCATTAGCTTTTCAATGGAGAGAAGTTTAGTCAATGGGCCATGCGGAGCCCTGTAGGGAGGGGTTATTTGCAAAAGCTAAACTTTAGCTGAAAAAACCTGTCTTGCCGGTTTAGCTAGCTTCTGGCTAGATTCCACAGGGCCATAGAACTGGTTTAATTTTTGATAATTAAATGTATTAGAACCTGGTGGTCATACAGCAGAAATACATTGGGAGCAGCAGAAATACATCAAGAGTATATACAAAGTTAATTCCTCTATACTCGCATAAAAGTGGCATCTCATCAGCAAAGAAGAGCCAAGTTCAAACTTCCAGGCATTTAACTGGAAGGAGCTCAGGCTCAAACTCATTTGCGTAACCAAGGAAAAACTCAGATCCACTGCCCTGAATTAACAGATGGAGATCCAGCTCAATTCCGGATGAGAAATGCTGCACTTAGCAATTCAGTGAGACCCTGTCTTTAATAAAATACAAAAAAGGGTTGGGGATGTGGCCCAGTTGAAGAATGCTCCTGAGTTCAATCCCCGGTACAAAAAAAAAAAAAAAAAAAAAAAAAAATTCCTGGCAAGCATCTGGGATCTTTTGTCAGCAGAGGCTCCATTAGTGATGTAGGAAAGATGAGTCTCCACACCCAAGGTATTTTTAGAGAGCAGATTTTTTGGCTGCAGGGTTCAAAAGCATATCACATAAAAATCATCAGGAAGGTGAGTTAGGAATTTTGGTGATCTTTACACCTAGTGGAGGGAGGTGGACTTTTATGCTTTCTGTAGGAGTGTAATTAAAGGTTTTTTGTATTTGTTTTTTTGTCACAGAAAGTGCTTTGTGTAAAATTTGTATGTTAAGTGAGAGGACTTCCAAGTTTTACTACAAAAGCAGAAATAACATCATAAAGTCTGCATTCTAACACACATTGAGTTTTTTGCAAATACATTTCTAGATATTCTGTTTGAAGAAAATTGTGTTAAGGGTCTCTGGAGAAACTTATTTAAGATTCGTAGGTGGAGAAGGGGACATAACTACATGAAAATATCAGAGTTGGACCCTCCTTACCTGGTTTTTGGTCACACATCGTATATGAAGAAAATCATCACATGGTTTTCACAGAGATAATGAGGTACCCTAAACATAGAGAAATCAAGTCTGGGTTTTTTGGCTTATTCCACCTCAGTATTAATCATGGGGAAAATAGCTAAGATGGATGTCAGTTTTTAAAATTTACTGGTATTAAAATTTTTAAAAAGAAAAAGACAAGCTGCAAACGGAAAGGAAAAACATGTAGAGCTGCATCTACTGATGTTGTTTCTAGTGGGGTCCACAGACACAGCGGCAACACACTCACAACCTGACCTAGTGCTAGAGTGCCTGCCTAGAATGCACAAGGCAGAAATAGGTCCCTAGCACCAGAAAAAGATGAAACAACTCCATTAACTATATGGCAACATATATTTTGAGAATATGCATATCCAAACAATACATACAAACGACAATATTTTATAACTTTCTTTAATGTGCCTGCCTACTACCCAACAAATGAGACTTAGAACAAGCACTAGTGACACAGTGGTGGTCAAAGAGTCATCAACAGACAAATAAGACATTACAGATAAGGCTGGAGATGTGGCTCAGTGATAGAGTGCTTGCATAGCACAGGCGAGGCCCTGGGTTCCCTCCTCAGCAACACATAAAAATGAGTGAATGAATAAAATGAAGGTATTGTGTCCAACTACAACTAAAAAATAAGTATTAAAAAAAAAAAAGACATCAAGGAAAAGGAAGAGACAGCAGTAGGGTACACTAGGGAAAAGCTTACTGTCCCAGCTTTAAGAAGGCTGAGGCAAGATGACCATACGTTTGAAGCCAGCCTCACCCCATTTCAAAAAATAATGATGAAGAGGGCTATGGGGAAGCTAAGTTGTGCAGCGTTCCTGAGTGAAATATGAAAGAAGAAAGTGCAAAGGAGAAAGGAATAGATATTTCACCAATCTGCACATAAGGCTGGAGTGGAGAGGCCAGAACTATATATACAATGTGTAATGAAACTTTAGAAAGACACAAAATAGTAAGTTGTAAAGTCATAAAATAACAATTGATTTTTGAGAAGGAATAGTGGGCAGCAATGTTGTGAGAAAAACTGGCCAGCCGCAGGTCAGTCTCACTGAACCCCCTAATGTGTGACCAGGCTCCAGCCAGTCTTTCAGATCTATGCCTCAACGGAAGAGACAACAAGGACAGACCCGCCAACTCTGCTTGAGTTCCAGTGGGCTGAAGACATTCCGGGGACCTGAATTGGGGTGCCACCAGGCCCAGGTCAGTCCTGCTAACCTTCATCCAGTGTGGCCAGCTCCAGGTCAGTCCTGCTGACATTTCATTGAGTGTGGCCAGGCTCATGAAAGTTCCGCCAACCTCTGCACAATCACAGGCAGGCCCCGGTCAGACAGGTCACACCTGCACAGCTCAGGTGAGTCTAGGACAGCTTCACTGACCTCCGCTCAGAGGATGCTTCTTCCAACCAGCAGACCACCGCAGGAGCTCAGACTCCACCAGTTTAACCCACACCAACCTGTGTGGACCCAGCCCCAGGTCCACAACATACTTTGAGAAACAATGGTAGGTTCTGATAGCCCAAAATTAAGGGGAGTCACAGACAACTTGCAAGGATACTATAAAAATATAGGGAATTAACTGTAATATATGAAATCTACACTGCAAAAAAAAAAAAAGTAGGGAAAATAGATAACATGAAAAACAAGGGAGAAAAGTATCCCGAACAAACCAGGATTCTACAATAACAGAATTCATGACAAGTGAAGTTGATGAAATGTCAGAGAACAAGTTCAGAAGGTTCATAATTAAAATGATCTGTGAATCAAAAAAAGACCTAAATGAGCAAATACAGGCAAAAATTGACCACTACAACAAAGATATAAGCGAGCAAATACAGGTAGCAAAAGATTACTTCAGAAAAGAGATAGAAAAATTGAAGGAAAAAAAAACCAGTCAGAAATTTTTGAAATGAAGGAAATAATTAACCAAATAAAGAACACAATTGAATGCATCACCAACATACTAGATCAACTAGAGGAAAGAATTTCAGACAATGAAGACAAAGTATATAATCTTGAAAATAAAGTTGACCACACAATAAAGATAGTAAAAAAACATGAACAGAAATTTTGAAAAGTATGGGACAGCATCAAAAGACCAAATCTAAAAGTAATTGAGATAGAGGAAGGTACAGAGTTTCAAACCAAAAAAAAAAAAAAAAAAAAAAAAAAAAAAAATGCACAATCTCTTCAATGAGATAATATCAGAAAATTTCCCAAGCATGGAAAATAAATTGGAAAACCAAATTCAAGAGGCTTATAGGACACCAAATGTAGAAAATTACAACATATCTACACCAAGACACGTTATAATGAAAATACCTAGAATACAGAACAAGGATAGAGTTTTAAGGCCGCAAAAGAGAGGAATCAGATCACATATAGGAATAGACCAATTCGTATCACAGCAGATTTTTCAACTCAGACACTCAAAGCTAGAAGATCATGGAACAACATATTCCAAACTCTGAAAGAAAAGGGATGCCAACCAAGAAACTTATACCCAGCAAAATTAAGCTTTAGATTTGAGGATGAAATAAAAATTTTGCATGATAAAAAATGTTAAAGAACTTACAAGTAGAAAGCCAGAACTAGAGAACATACTTGGCAAAATATTCCATGAAGAGGAAAGGAAAAACAATGATGAAAATTAATACAGGGAGGAATTCCACTGAAGGAAAAGACAATCAGAGAAGAAACCATGTCAAGTTAAATACCAAAAAAAAAAAAAAAAAAAAAAAAAAAGCCTGGGAATACAAAACACATCTCAATAATAATTCTGAATATCAGCGGCCTAAACTCACCAATCAAAAGATATAGACTAGCAGATTGGATCAACAAAAAAAAAAAAAAAAAAAAAAAAAAAAAAAAAAAAAAAAAAAAAAAAAAAAAAGAAAGAAAAGAAAAAAAAAGAAAAAAAGAAAGAAAGAAAAAGAAAAGACCCAAAAATATGCTGCCTCCAAGAGTCTCATGTCATAGGAAAATACATCCACAGGCTGAGGGTGAAAAGTTGGGAGAAATCTTACCACTCACATAAACTGAGAAAACAAGCACGGGTTTCCATCCTCATATCAAATAAAGTAGACTTCAAGCTCAAGTCAATCAAAAGGGATAAAAAAGGACACTATATGCTGCTCAAGGGAACCATACACCAACAAGACTTAACAATTATAAATATATATGACCCAAACAATGAAACATCCATGTTCATTAAACAAGCTCTCCTCAAGTTTATGAGTCAAATTGACCACAACACAATAATTGTGGATGACTTTTACACACCTCTTTCACCACTGGATAGATCTTCCAAACAAAAGCTAAAAAAAGAAACTATAGAACATAAAAATACAATAAACGACTTAGACTTAACTGACTTATATATAATATTTCATCCTTCAACAAGTGAATACAATTTCTTCTCAGCAGCACATTGATCTTTCTCTAAAATAGACCACATACTATGCCACAAAACAACTCTAAGCAAAATAAAAAAAAAAAAATAGAGATATTATCCTGTATTCCATCAGACCATAATAAAATAAAATTAAAAATCAATGACAAAATAAGAAATATAAACTCAGTTTCATCCATCTATTTCTGATTTAGCACCAGGAACTGGCAAAACTCAATAGCTCCTCACAGAATTAGCTCAGCAGCAGCGTTCAATCTTGATCAGGTTTATTTTGTACCTGTTGGTGGGAAAAGAGGGCAGCACCTACCCAGAGATCCGGAATCCAGATACCCTTCTCACGTTGCCATGGTCGGGATGCTTAGGCTAAGGCTCACTAAAGAGTAATTCAGCTCAAAACTGGAGCTCAGCTGGGCGCCTTGGCACAGGCCTCTCATCCCAGCACTTGGGAGGCTGAGGCAGGAGGATCACAAGTTCAAAGCCAGCCTCATCAACGGCGAGGCACTTTGCAACTCAGTGTGACTCTGTCTTCAAATAAAATACAAAAAAGCGCTGGGATGTAACTCACTGGTAGAGTGCCCCTGAGTTCAATTCCTGGTAAAAAAAAAAAAAAAAAAAAAGAAAGAAAGATTTCTCTGAATATGCATTCCTTCACATAAGAAAAGCAGAAGGGATGTAACAAAGATTTTCACATTTTTTACATTCATGGGTCTTCTTTCCAGTGTGTCTCCTTTCATGTATGTGAAGCTGAGAGGATTTAACAAAGGTTTTTCCACATTTTTTTACATTCATAAGTCTTCATTCATGAATACATTCATCCATGCGCGTGAAGGTGACTTCATGTATCATAGGCTTTTCCAAATTTTTGACATTCATAGACATTCATTAGGCTTCTTTCCTGTATGACTTTGTTCATGTATCTGAAGGAAAAAGGAAGTAGTGAAGGCTTTTCCACACTGTTGACGTTCATAGGGCTTCTGTCCAGCATGCATTTTTCCATGTATGTGAAGATGATAGGATGTAGCAAATACTTTTCCACATTGTTTACATTCCTAGGGCTTCTCTCCAGTATGTGTTTGTTCATATTTCTCAAGGTTGAGGAACTATTGAAAGCTTTTCCACATTGTTGACATTCATAGGGCTTCTCTCCAGTATGAATTTGCTGATGTAACTTAAGGTTAGAGGAACTCTTGAAGGCTTTTCCACATTGCTTACATTTATAGGGCTTCTCTCCAGTATGAGTTCTTCCATTTATGTGAACATCACTGGATCTAGCAAAGGCTTTTCCACATTGTTTGCATTTATAGGGCTTTTCTCCAGTATGAGTTTGTTCATGTGAGTGAAAGTTAGAGGACTAAGTAAAGGCTTTGCCACATTGTTGTCATTCATAGGGCTTTGTTCTAGTAAGCATTCCTTCACATCTCTTAAGGTGAGAAAACTGAGTGAAAGTTTTGCCACACTGCTTGTATTCATAGGGCTTATCTCCAGTATGAATTTGCCAATGTAACTTAAGGTTAGAGGAACTATTGAAGGCTTTTCCACATTCTTTACATTCATATGGCTTCGCTGCAGTGTGAGTTCTTCCATGTGTGTGAAGCTGAGTGGATGTAGTGTACGATTTTTCACATTCTTTACATTTGTAGGGCTTTTCACCAGTATGTTTTATTTCATACCAGTGAAGGTCAGAGGAACTAGAAAAGGCTTTTCCACATGTTGACATTTATAGGGCTTCTCTCCAGTATGAGTTCTTTCATGTGATTGAAGGTGAGAGGACTGAGGGAAGGCTTTGCCACACAGCTTACATTCATAGGGCTTCTGTCTAGTATGAATTTGCTAATGTAACTTAAGGTGAGAGGACTGAGTGAAGGCTTTGCCACACTGCTTACATTCATAGTGCTTCTCTCAAGTATGAGTTTGTTCATGTGAATGAAGGTTAGAGAACTGAATGAAAAATTTGGCACATTGTTGACATTCATAGGCCTTGTCTCCAGTATGAGTTTTTTGATGTCTCTGAAGGTGAGAAAACTGAATGAAGGCTTTTCCACATTGTTGACATCATATGACTTTTTTCCAGTGTGAGTCCTTCCATGTGTGTGAAGCTGAGAGGATGTAGCATAGGCTTTTCCACATTCTTTACATTCGTAGGGCTTCTCTCCATGTGTGCATTCCTTCATGTCTCTTAAGGTGAGAGGACTGAGTGAAGGCTTTGTCACACCGCTTACATTCATAGAGCTTCTTTTCACTATGAATTTGCTGATGTAACTTAAGGTTAGAGGAACTATTGAAGGCTTTTCCATACTGCTTACATTCATAGGGCTTCTCTCCAGTATGAGTTTGTTCATATGAGTGAAGGTTAGAGGACTGAGTAAAGGCTTTTCCACACTGTTTACATTCATAGGGTTTCTCTCCCATATGCATTTCCTGATGTATTCTAAATAAACTGAGATAAGCAGAGTCTTTCCCACATATCTTACATTTAAAACGTGCATTCTCAGTGTGCATGAACATGTGATTTTGGAGAATCATGAATGAAATAAATGTTAAACCACCGTGTTTACATTCATAGAGTTTCCCGCCAGAATGAGGACTTTCATATCTTCTAAATAAAGAAGAAAAATAAAAGGTTTTCTCACATACCCCATTTATAACTTTTACTTCCACTGTGTGTTATCATATGTCCTTGAAAAACTGTGAGAGAAGAAGTGGCTTCACCACATTGTTTACATTCCCAGGGTTGCCATCCTGTATGTGTTTCTTCATGACTTTGAATGGAACTGGGATAAATAAAGCCTTTCCCACATACTGCACTTTTATAATATTGATCTCCTATTTGTATTAACATTTGTGTCTGAACTTTTTTGAGAGAAACCAGAGATTTTCTGTATTGTTTACATTCACATTGCTTTTCATCACGTTCCTCATGCTTATAGCTTTTGTGTCCAGAGGGAGATGTGATCTGCATATGAAGTCATTTGCATACATAATGCAGTGACATAGATTTATTCTAGTAAAATTTTTCTTTGTCCAGTTAAGAATTGGAATCTCATTGAAAGTTTCCCAACAGTATCTTCTTTCACTTTGAAGTTCTTATATGCTTTCTCTGAAGAATTATGAGCACATTACCAATGCATGATTTATTCATGATATTCTATTTATTTATAGGTCCTAGGTTTACATTACTACCAAAATTAGGTAAAAGCTAAAATGGGCTTACATTCCTACCAACATCAGGTAAAGCCTAGGTTTGCTACCTTCTTCAATTTTCCTGAAAATAAAGATATTGAAAAGAAACCATCCACTGCAAAACAGCTTCCCTATGTCTAGTATCCAAAAAGTCATATTCACATATGCAATTCATAATGCGTTTTGCATGTCAGGTAATTTAAAAAGATTGAATCACTTGTAAAAATAAGTATATATTTTTGGTAAGAAAAATTTTATCAGAATAAATATATTTCAAGTTGTTCATATTATTTGGTTTGTTTTGAAAAATTATATGACCTTTCTGATTAACTCAACAATTTCTTTATTGAGTACAATTACCTTAGATTGCTTCCAGAATTTTCGATCTGATCTTCCAAGTTCCTGTCATCCCATTTGTTACCTAAAATCCCACATCAGAACAATCATTATAAATTTTTAAGAATTAGAAATGCTTTGCCAAGCTTTAGGTGCATTTTTTGCTGCAGTAATTGACCAAATGATTTTTGTTTCATGTTTTACTTAAGTGACCAAAACAAACATGAGTTCTCTATTCCATTCCATTAATTAAAGAAATATCAGTATTACCTAAAATAGCCAGGTTTCTGAGGACTTCCTGCATCACATCTCTGTAAATGTTTTTCTGGGATAGATCCAGCAAAGCCCACTCCTCCTTGGTGAAATTCACAGCCACATCCTCAAAGGTCACTAAGATCTTAAATATTCCAGAAATGTATAGTGGACATCAGGAAAGAATGAGAATATAAGAAATCTATACTCAATAGTCATGATGTTCACATGACTCTCTGGCTTCCAGATTAATTCCAAAATTCCACAATTTGGTCCATCCAAACTATAGTGCTCTCAATTCCTCACAGTCACTTCAACAGCAAACAGTAAAGTGTTTTTTTCCTTCTTTTTGTGGGCTCACAGAAGTTAAGACAGGCTCTCATGTCATTTCTAACTTATTTGTTGGTTGAACCTCTTTTACAAGTCCTAACAATGTTTTGTGCAGTAAAGAGGTAATATTAGCACTCGGGATAGTATGTACTCTTAGAATAGAAATCTGACTGAGTAGAAAATTGCTGGATTCTTAAAACTCAGTATTTGAGACAGATTCTGCCAACCACATTGGCTCACTGGGCCTACACTTTTAATATAAACAACATGGTGTATACTGATCTTTTGTCTCCTTCTGAAAGTCTATTATTCCATCCTTAAAGAAGTGCCTACAACTGAAACACACCAACACACTCTGGGCATGGGATCACGAAGGAACTTCTCTTATAAACAATATTTAGATAATGTTCCACAATTTGCCACAATGTGTATATTGGGGATTGAGCTAAACTTGTGTGATTACACCAAGAAATCAACTAGAAATTTGCAGGTGCTTTACTCCAGAACATATTTAGTCAACTAGAAAACAAGGATAATGATTAATAAACAAAACAATTTGGTCATTTCACATGGTTACTTTCAAAGCAGAATGGGATAATTGGAAAGATGTCACATGTCTTACAAAAAAAAAATGGCCCAAAAATATCACCTTGTCTAATCAACACCTTTACAATATCACCTTGTCTAATCAACACCTTTACAAAGTTTTATTTGTCTCAAAGCGTTCAACTTAATAAATGGCAGACACTACTTTTAAAAACCTCATAGCAACAATGAGTGGCCAATGATTGTAAAACTCTTCTAAAAAGCAGCCAGTTCACTAGCATATGGTACAGTCATGTGCCACATAGGCATGTTTTGCTCAAAAACATTTTGATCAAGGTTGGAGCACATGTACAAGGATTGTCTGTTGTGAAAGAGTTTCCTCATGCCAGGAATGATGCTGGTGCAAAGAAACCTAAAGCAGCAGCAATTCCAGGGTGTTGCAAAAAAGCAGGTTTGCAAACATGAGTCCTCACCTATCTAACACAGTTCGGGTGTGATACAAGACACTCCGTGTACATCCCTAAGCATGTTTTGATCTGCACAGTGATGGAACAACCAAAGAGCACCTACCAAAATGTGCCCATGCCACTGAAACAAAATCATTCTCAAGGACTTAAATGTGTGAGCTTTTGAGCAGCACAGTATCAGAGAGGTGAGCTAAAGATCAAGAGGAAATCTTCAGAGGGCTGGCATTCACAGGATAAAAAAATAAATTACAGCAGGTGTCTTGGAGACTGATCAAAATGATATCCAGTCAAAAACTGGAAATCTAGTGGGCAAAAGGCCTCTATTCTGTAAAGAAATATCTATTTAGTATACTTTCAAATATGAAAGATTAAAACACTTTTAAGAAGCTTACAAGATATTTACTTCTATTTATTTATTTATGTTTGGAAAACTCAAAAAAAAAAAAAAAAAAAAAAAAAAACAAAAGCAGTATTGAACTCAGGGCACTTAACCACAGTGTCACATCTCCACCATATCTGTCAATTTCAGACAGTACTTACTATCTTGCTTAGGACCTTGTAAGTGGCTGAGGTTAAAATTTAACTTTATGATTTTTAAGCCTCAGCCTCCCCAGATGCTGGGATTATAGTCATATACCACTTTAACAGTGGAAATTTTATTTTATATAGGAACATGCTAAAGAATTCTACAGAAATTATAAGCTTTTAAATAAAAATCAATATTCATTCCAAAATGACAGAACTGGGAGTCTGGAACCATCACTGTACTACCAAAAAATAAAACACAATAGAAAGCCTGGTAAAATTATTATTCTGCCATGAAGTAGAAGAGAATAAAGCCCCAAAATATTCTCACACAAATATAGTCAATTTGTTTTTCAAGAAGGTAAGTCATTAATATGCAAGATAAAAAAGTCTCCAGGGAGAAGGAGCTGCTCCACATGCAAAACTTCACAGAAATGAAGAAACACGAGCAGAACAATTTGTACAAAAATGTCCTCATGCCTGAAACCTCTGACAGGTTCACAACATGTACATGAAACAGTCATGGTGAACAGTGAAGGGCAGCAAAAACAGTGTGACCTGCTCTAGCCCTTCAGAATTACCCTCTCTGATGTAGAAAAGCAGCCTGATATTCCAGTGTGAGACCTTGGAAACTGGCTCCATTGTACACACAACATATCTTATCCATGTCTTGAAAATTTGTATTAAAATAATGGAACAATCTTAATGTCTAAAATAACCTCTCATTCTCCTAAGTCCAAAGTGACCACTGTAAAAAAAAAAAAATAGCAGGATTTCCTTAAAAGGATTTGAGTCAACAAACAACCTGCATTAGACAAGAACAGCAAATTACTTTTATCCACTCAAACATCACCTAAAATCTGATAAAGAAAGCTTCAGAGAGAGAGAGTTTCTTTTGTGAATTAGGTGTCAAAAACACCCAGGTTCAGGAGCCCGAGGCAGGAGGCTCCCAAGTTCAATGCCAGCCTCAGGGAATTAGTTAGGCCATAAGCAAGTTGGCAAAACCCTGAATCAAAATAAACAAAGATAACAATTGAGGTTGGTGGTGCTGGGGATTTGGCTCAGTGTTTAAGTAGCTGTGGGATCACTCCACAGTATGCATCCCCAACATAAACCACCCAGGTGTTCTCAGGAAGAAAGGAAGCCCACAAAGACCAAAATAACACTTTTCAGAGAGAACCAAGACCCACATGCTCAGCACTGGTTCCTCCCCAGGCTGGGTTTCCCAGAGTAAATGCACAAAAGAGTTTTCAATAGAAACACTGTGTTTTAAAGCAAAGGCCCCAGTCATCTACTCACAAAAACTGGAGGACAGAGCTTTTGCTGTATCTACTGCTCTTTTTCACCTTCTTGTGTAGGGGGCAATGAGGCCAAGGAACACTGAGATCTGGAAGCAACAGTTTATTAATGGCACCACAGCCATGAGGAATAATTCCCAAAGCCTAGCCATGAGCACAGCAGGGATTTTACTTTGATATATAAACAATTTTGAGAATATCAGGACAAGGCAGTTAGGGCAATATATTGGAGAGAAAATTTTATATTTCTTATATGGGCACAAGCTTGTCAACAGCCTAAGACTACACTAAAGCTAAAGAGGGTTTGTTCTTTCCCTGCTACTTTGCTGCTTCTGCTACTGTGTTACAGGTACCTGCAGCAGCTGCAAGCCTCCATGGTGAAATGTCTTGAAGCAGAGCTGCTGTATGTCCATGTTCAAAACCATAGGTTCTCAGCTCTTAAACTGCTGAAGTTTTCATTCTGTCCTATCACACTGGTATTCAGGAAAATATGTCAAAGGAGCCAAAAGCAAACTAATTCACTAAACAGCATATACAATATAGTCTCTAGGCAAATGCAAAAAGCCTTCCACAAACAGGAACAGCAGCATGGAGCAAGGTGAGGAACACATTTTCATTCACATTAAACAACAATAACAAAAGATGTACAAGAATATTGAGGAACAGGAAAACATGGCTTATGAATGGAAAATAAATGATTGGACATGGACCATCCTAAAGAAATATCAGCTCCAAAATCCTCAGGCCAAAGTATTTTCTGTTCATTTATTATTTTTTGTGTGTGTGTGTGATTTTAGTTGTTATATTAAAGAATTAATCCAGAGGTGCTTAACAAATGAGCCACATCCACAGCCCCATTTTAAAAAGTATTTCTTTTCTGAGAGAGAAAATCTCTAAGTAGTTCATCACCTAAGCTGTTAAGTTTTCCTTTGTACTTGATATCCTCCTAAGACTCTGGAGATGCTGGTATTACAGGCATGTGCCAGTATGGTGGCATGAGGCTAAACTTTCAATTAAATGTCTTGAATTTTTAATATACATACACCTGAAACAAAGTCAAAATATATTAGGCAGAGACATATAAAACTTCCCAGGACAATGAAGAATTCACAATTACACTGGAAGATATCACACAGCAGACAGGAGTGCTTCCTTTACCATTACCCAAAAGCAAAACACACAGCCTTCCCAGGATCACAATTTTGAGGCCAGCCTGGGTTGTTTAACAAGACTGTTTCAAAATAAAAAATACAAAGGACTCAGACTGTAGGTTCGTGGTGGAGCACCCTGAGTCTAACACCAACCACAAGAAAAAAAAAACAAATTAACAAATGCACACTGTGTGTATATAGCAGAAAAAAATAGAGAATTTCTCATATAAAAACCTGACAAAAATATGTATGGCAAAAACAGCAAGCTTCTATAGAGAGTACGAAAGACCAGGCAAACATGTGGAGATATTTTATTTAAATAGTTGGGAAACTCAATGTTATCACCAATTCTTATCAATTTCAGATACAGATTGAATAAAATACCAATAAAATATATCTTAAGTTACATTTTCAATCATAAAAGACTTAGAATAACCAACAGAATAATAAATACTAAATTTACAGGTTGGACACTACCTAAGGTTAAAAACTAACAAAAAGCTACAATTATCAAGACAGTGCAGTATTTGGCAATATATAAATTTATTCTACTCATATTTGACAAATAAACAAATGAAAAATCAGTGGAAAATATATTCTCTTAGAAAATGTTTCCAATGATACTGTACATTAACATGCAAAGAATAAAACACATTTATTTCACAAATGTCACAGTGTCAGCTCTCAGTGGAGACTTGGTTTACAAGTAGGACAGAGGACTTTGGCTGCAGCTTTAGGACAGCACCAACCAGGCACATATAAGTCTGTGGACTCACTGCCTAGCCCCCCAAAATTGCCTTTATCTTATACAAATAGGTTCAAAATTTAGAACTTCACTAAAACAAAAACAAACAGAACAGAAACAAAACAAAACAAAAAAACATGGGGGGGCAGTAGGCGAGCGCGGCGAGTGAGGCGAGGGCCGTCAGAACAGGGCAAGGCGGAATACTTAAATACAAATCAAGGTTTGGTGTGTTGGCTCCATAGGCCATAAGAAAAACATGATCTGTGAGTGAAAAACTTGTGAATAAAACTTTATTGAAAGGAAGTTTCCTTATTTCAAAACATACAATTATGAGAATGAGGAGAGAAGCTGGAGAACTGGACAACATGTTTCCACAACACATAATGGCACTGGACTGATATTAGTCAAACATTAGCAAAAAAAAAAAAAAAAAAAAAAAAACTTGGTAACAAAGCAAGCAACCAACTTAAAAATGTTCTGAAGATCTGAAAAGCACTCATGCAAGAAACACAGACAGAAAATATTGTGTGAGATGATCACCAGCATGTCTTTAGGAAACAGCAAACTAAAATTGAGGTATAACCATATACCCACTGTAGTGGTACCCACTGTAGTGGTCAAATGCCAACACAAAATATCACCAAAAGAGAAAGAAAACATAAATCAGCAAGAACTCTATTCTTGCTCATGTGAATGGAAAGGAGAACAGCCTCTGTGGAAGAAAGCCATGCTCCTACAAAGTAAACGTGGAACTCTCAACAATTAACTCATCACACTCCCTGGTGTTTCCCAAATGAGATAAAAATTTTGTGCAAAGAAACCTTATAGCAGTGATTAGAGCAGCCATATCCAGAAGTCCCCAACTATGGAAACAAAACAGGTGCACCTTTCTACATGTGAATGGAAAAACTAAAATGTAAATACAGAAAGATATACAACCTTAAATGCAGACAGGTAAGTGAAAAAAGCCAGTCTAAGCAGCCAAGTGCAGTAAGACTTCAAGTCAACAATGTTCTGCAAAAGGCAACCTTATAAAGGCAGTAGCAGGACCCATG
Source organism: Tamias sibiricus (assembly GCA_025594165.1). NCBI lineage: Eukaryota > Metazoa > Chordata > Mammalia > Rodentia > Sciuridae > Tamias > Tamias sibiricus. The sequence continues at coordinate 4,507,865 of CM046667.1, read as the reverse complement.
GGGCAAGGGCCTTAGGGAGCAGAGAGGGAAGTGCAGAAAGAGAGGAGTGAATGAACAGGTGGACCACAGGATTCTCAGGGCAGTGAAACTCTTCTCTATGACATTATTATATAGAATATATGACACATACAATTACATGACACACAGGAGGAACCTCAGGTAAAGCATGGACTTTGGCTGAAGAAAAATGTTGTTTTATCCACTCTGTTCATTAAACGTATAACTCTGATTCAGTAACTAACAAATATACTAGACCAATGCAATAGGATGAAAACAGCAGAGACTATACCCTGGAGAGAAGGGGTGAATGATACTAAGTGTAATGATTTATTCGAACTGTCTCCTTGATTTGATAAAAGATATTGATGATTAAGAGGTTTCTGAGTGTGTACATGAGGGTGTGTCTAGGAATGATTGACATGTGGGATAACAAACTGGACAACTTCCATAGGTGTGGGGAACAATATCCAAATAGAATGGTGGCTTGGATGGAGTAAATGTTGGAAAAACAAGGCAGCAGCACAAGATGCAACTCAGTTTCTTCTCAAATGGGTTTTCCATTGCTGCTGTGATCACCTGAGGATACCACACTTTCCCTTCTTCACTTTTCCAAAGCAAACTCTGCCAGTGATTCCCCAGGGATTTTCTAGAAGCATTGGATCTCAGAATAGGGTAGCACCATTGGTCCTTTTGGCCTGCACCTTCAGTATCTTGGACTGATCAGCTAATACTTCTTTAACTCTCTAGCTAGCAGATGGTAATTATGGACTATAAAGCTTCTGGTCATATATAAATTCCCCTTTTTGAAGCATTCTTGCTGTTGATTCTCTTCCTGTAGACAATTCTAACTAATGCTTTATAAAAGTCTAAAATACCTATAAAGAATAAACTTAATATAAAAAAGATGTGAATAAAGAGTGATACCATGGAAGATTAAAAAATATATACATAAAAAATATTACGTACTGAATACCTTATCTGTACTAATGCAAGAACCAAGAAAAGAGCAAGATTTATATATGCAAATTTCAAAACTATGGAGAAAAAACTCCCATTTTTGATATTGTTTTCATCATCTTTAGAGAATTGGATGATTTATCTTTAAGGGTCATTATGAGTGCTGTTGTGGTGGTGTGCACATAAAATTTTAACAACTTGGGAGGTCAGAGCAGGAGGTTAACAAGATTGAGGCAAGTCTCAGTAACAGCAAAAAACCTCAGAAATTTAATAAAACCTGGTTTTAATCAAAAATAAAAATGGGGGAGTGCAGCTGTCACTCAGTGGCAGAGCACTTGCTTAGCAAGTATGAAGCACTTGGTATATTATTAGATTCACAAAAAACATCAACAAAAGCAAAATATTCTGTCCATCTACAACTAAAACAAACTTTAAAATAATTTATAAAAAAAAAAAAAAGAAAAAAAAGAAAAATTCTATAGATGTGTGCAATTGTCAAGCATTTCTGGGTTTAATCTGTAGTGAAATACCTACCCAAAAGGAAAATGTTTTTACCTATTTGAAAGTATTTTTGGAAGCACCAGAAGTATGAGCAAGTCCCTGGCTTGAATTCCCAGCACTCAATACATGGGTAAATAAATAAGTAATACTTTACAAACTATATTTTTTTTTTTTTTTTTGCTGGGAAGTAGGTTGATAGTAGAGCATTTGCCAAGCATGCATGAGGTCCTGAGTTCAATCTGCAGCAGGCCACACACACACACACACACACACACACACACACACACACACACACACAAATCTAAACTAAAATACATCTAAATAATGAATGAGAAAAAAGTTATGATAGAAAAGGTACAAAATGAGAAGCAGAAAATAAAATGAAAACAATGGAAAGACAATACACATTCTTAACAAGGAAATTAAAATGACTAAACTTCCCCATGATCTACACTCGCAGGAAAACACACTGAGCATTTTAGTAAATTTTCTGAAACCAAGGCCAGTAGAGCTGTGCTTGTTAGTGAATTTCAGAAAAACTACTTCAACAAAATGGAAATAGTAGACCATATCTAAGACCAACCAAAGTGTTGCACAGATAACACTGAGTATAGACTGAGTATGTAATTCACAAATTTCAAAAGCTAAGAATCTAGCTCCCAAAGAGTAGTCCAAGGATGAGGCAATATTTTTTGATACTAGGGATTGGAAACACAGGCACTTTATGCTGAGCCACATCCAAAATTTTTTTCTATTTTATTTAGGACAGAGTCTCACCAAGTTGCATAGAGACTTGCTAAGTTTGTAAAGCTCTCCTCAAATCTGAAATCCTCCTGCCTCAGCCTCTGGAGAAGCAAGGATTATATGTGTACATGACTGCACTTTGTTGTGAATAAGGATATTTAACAAATAAAAATGTAAGTAGACTTTTTAAAATCCTCATTTTTTTTTTCCATCTTTCATAATATTTCTTCATATTTTGATCTGAAACAACAAACTTGGGCCTCACATAAGTGAGCAGATTATTTCACAGTGATAAACACAGAAATGCCTGGTGCTGAGGGAGCAAAACCACTCAGGCTGAAGAGGCAGTTAAGGTCACTGTCGGCTGGTACACCCTCTCACCTGGTGGTGGTCACAAAATACTCCAGGATCACCCTCCCTGGAGACCTGGACCATGACTCCAGTATATGAGACTTTTAAGGTTTGTACAGCACTGCACTTGTGTGGATGGTTCCTATTCTCTGAGAGAAAATTTTTGTTTTGTCACAACTGTGAGAGAATGCAAGGGTCAGAAATCACTGCTGACATGGACCCTCAGCATCAGCTGCCACGTACTGACTGTTTACTTGTTTCCAAGGGATGGGAACAGAGCTTTTGGAAAACAATGCCCAAATTAGTTAGCTGTGTGGATGAGGCTTGTTCTAGGAGATTCCTAAGCTCCAAGGTCTCCAGCTGCTCTCTGAGAGGGTGCACACCACACCTTAAGCTGTCCTCTAATAAGAGTTGACCAGAGCCTAAAATTCTTTGAATCAGGCAGGGTACAAGAGAGCAGTGGGGACCTTGTGGCATACCCAGACAAGATGCCCATGTAATAATGATATGGTTTCTAACCTAAGAAAGATGAAATGACAAGCAGAGGATTTTTACATGTGTGAACTGAAGTTTTCTATGAAGTTGCTCTACATCAAATCACCTTCAGACCATGTGACTTCAGCTGAATAGACAACCATGAAGGTGGAAAGTCAAGGTTCTGTATGGGAAGCAAAATTTATCTTGGGCTATCTTAATCTTTCTAATAGCCAATTACATTATTTTGAATTAGACAAAAATTCTCAAATCTAATACATGTCTCAGAATATATTACTTACCTTACCAGACGTAAGACCACCATCATCCAAATATAAAAAAATAATAATAGACATACAAAAGAAATTTTCCCTTTATCTACTGTAATCCACCTATCAAATGAATCCCACCAATGCAATTGGTTAATGTATTGACACATAATTTTTTAAAAATAAAAGTATATGTAGGCTAGGCACAGTGGAACACAACTGTAATCACAGCAGCTTGAGAGGCTGAGGCAGAAGAACTGGTAATTTCAAAGCCAGCCTCAGCAACTTAGTAAAACCCTAAAAACTAAGTGAGATTATGTTTCAAAATAAAATATAAAAAGGGCTGGGAATGTGCCCTGGGTTCAATCCCTGTTGTGTGTGTGTGTGTGTATGTATGTGTGTATATGATGTAATATCTTCCAGAGTGGGACCCATACACCATTCGGGGAAAGTAAAATCCATATTGCTGAGTATGATCAATAATATTTGTATCTAAATAAACTATTTTGCATAGCTGGGGTTGTCAATGAATTTAATCCCAACAGCTTGAGAAGCTGAGGCAGAAGGATTACAACTTTCAGCCAGACTGGGCAACATAGCCAGATATTGTCTTAAAATAAAACTTAAAAGTGCTGGGTATGAAACACAATAGAAAAAATATGAAATTATTACCCCATGTGCATGATCAACTACACGACTGGAGTGATTATACATCATGTACAATCAGGAAAAGAGTAGTTGTACTCGATTTATATATAATGTGTCTGTAAGGTCTTTTTCATAGCATCTGGGCTGCCATCTTAACTGACAGCTGCCAATTTTAAGGTTTTCTCACCCAAGGGCCTTTTTTCTTTTAATTTTTTTATTTGTTTTGATTAGCAATACATGACAGTAGAATGCATTTATGCACTTTGATGTATCATACATAGATGGGATATAATTTCCAAAATAAGTGAGTCCACATATCAAAATGTAATAAAAGGGTGTAGGGTGTGGGGCAGGGCACTAGGAATGTCTCTGATAAAGCTCTTTTATTTTCAATTCCAATATGAAAAGAAAAAAAATTTTACAATACATCACTAGTTGAAAAATGACAACAAATAGACTATGTCCATTTGAAACATAGTGGGAAGAAGGAATGTTTGGTGATGGTGTAAAGTAGACAGAAAGGTGGCATTTTAAAAGCAGGAGGCAAATGCAATTTAAAAAAAAAGTACGGCAGTCTTTGAAGAAGCAAAACTGGGAGCAGGAAAGTGCATTTGCAACCCTGCTTCCTACACATTTGGAAGAGTGGATTCAGTCAACCATCAGGAAGGTGACGGGACACCAGGGACATGAGATGCACATCAAACCAGAGTGAACAAGGGGACAGACACCAAGGGAAACCTGCTATAAGGGAGTCCGCCATGCTCTGCAGCTCACCCACACAACAAATCCCTAAGGAGATGCTGACCTTGTACCTTAAGCCTTGGCAGCAAACTCACCATTTTGTCTTCCATGGTGAAAGGAAGTCCTTTCTAGAAATTACAAGGCACCAGAACTGGCAGGGGACACAGGCTGAACAAAGTCATCTGGGCCCCTAGAGCAGAGAACATGGGGCTGGAAAAGAGGAGCCCAGATGCTGACAAAGAAAACCTCCTAACTTTGCAGAAGCCTGCCTTTCTTCTCCTACTGTGCACTTTTTGAACAGTTTCATATCAGTGTTCCTGATTGATGTCCTCAAGTCGAGCCTCTGAATTGTGGCTGAAAGTAATATCATCCAATCACTGGGTGAAATTGGCTAGTGTGACCAATTCTTGGCTCCGGCCCTTTTCAGGAGGAACTTCCAGGCTGTACTGGGAACTAATTCAGGTAGAAAGCAATTTGCTTCGCATCTGGCACAGAAGGTAACAGCTGGGACTGAGCTATACTTCAGTGACCATGTGCTTTCCTGTCATGGGGGAGACCCTGGGTTTTAACACCAACGCAAAACAAACAACAGTTATTCCAGGAGGATGATGCAGGAGGAGCCCAAGGTCAAGTCAGCATCTGCAAACAGTAACACCATATGTTAAAATAAAATGAAAAGTTTGGGACCTAATTCAGGGATGGAGAATCAGAAAGCTGTACAGAGATTATGGCTTCATTGCTGGTCCATGTGATAAGTGTGTCTCACAAGAGGCTTGGCTTCCTCCTATGTGAATGGGCGATGCTGTGATAGTTCATGTGTGTGTACCTGAGAGGGTGAGGCACAGTGGGTGTAGAAACACAGAGTTTATTTGGGTCAAAACAAAGATGATCCCTAGCAGAAAGTCATTTGGCCCACAGAGATTTTGTGCTCTGGAATCAGCATCCCCATCATCTGGGTTTATAGATTATTAAGGAAGAAAATAGAGGAGGATCAGAAGAGGAGGTGGCAGCACACCTTTGGCTGTACTGCCCTGGCTGAGGAGAGCACCAAAGTGTTTGATGGTGGGTGACAACGTGTGCCACACATCACAAAGAAGGACTTTGCTAAAGACAAGGCTCTTTCTAGGGCTGTATTCTATCTTGGACTATATTAGAATGACCTGGATGGCTTCAGTCTCAGGCCTCCTGATTTCCCAAGATAAATGATTTATTGGCCTCTTCCACTTATTTGCGTGTGATGCTTGGGACACTTGGGCACTTTAGTTTGACAATAGCTGCATTACCCTGTAGTGGGAGTGAGGAGGCTGGAGACTGTACTGAGAGGCCCCATGGACAACCAGCCTCCCATGAAGTCTCCCAGCCTTCAGGTCATAACACTGTCAGTGGAAGAACTGCCTACTCACACAAGGTCAGGTTCACCCCCTACTTCACCAGCAGGGTTAACCAGGAGACACAGAGATCCAATCAGCCTCTAAAGCTCTGATGAGACAGGAATACTGTTAAGTCTCTTCTGGAATTTTAGGAAGGCCATAAATAGAGATGTCTTCTCTCATCCCTTACAACACTTCCCCAGCTCCAATTATGCTGGAAAAATGGAGAATATTTAATTTTTAAAATTAGTTAATGCTAGAGTTGAACATTATATTAACTGTACAGCTTTAGAATTGTTTTTATAACTTCACTTAAGTAAAAGCATTAATGAGATTCAGACTCCATCATTCATCCTTGAATGAAGACATTCTCTAGAAGTGTGAAGTGTGGGGGAAGAGTGCCCCCTTTACTGGCTCCTGCAAGATCATACAATACATGTTAGCTACAGATTGTGTCACCTGAGAAAAAATGGATAGAGGCCCTAAGATACCCCAGGCTTATGAGATGTGGGGTGTTTGCACACAGCATATCAATAACCTTTGGAAAACAGGTGAGTTTACATAACAGTGAAGGAACCGTGTCCTCATTCAGGACATGAGCGGCCTTACTGTAGGATCATCCCCATGATCGGGACTGAAGGTTAACAATTGGCATTTTGAAATTTATCCTTGGGAAACACATAAAAGCAGCAGCTATATTCAGGTTTTCATGATTCTGAATTCAATATTTAGTTGGTCAACTGTCATTTAATTATCAACACACAACAGTTTTTTATACTCTAGAGACTAGAAATTCATCAGATATGAAATGCGAAATACTTTCTCCTGCTCAGCAACTTCTTTTTAAAAATCTTTTTACATAAAAATTATTTGTATAATTATAGCATAATACATTAATTGCTATAATAATGTTATTTTGTTGTATGCACACATTTTTAATGCTTAAATCTAGAGACTGTTTTCACATTCTTTATGGTGTTTAAAGAGAAAATTCTTATAAATTTGATAATGTACTCTTCACCAAATTTTCTTTTCTTGGTGGTGTAGTGGTTCTTGCCTGTCATCCCAGTGCCTCGGGAGAGACCGTCACAGGATGATTGTGAGTTCAAAGCAAGTCTTGCCAACTAAGTGAGACCTTAAGCAACTCAGTGAGATCCTGTCTATAAATAAAATATAAAGAAGTGCTGGAGAACTGGGGTTGTGGCTCAGTGGTAGAGTGCTCGCCTTGCATGTGCATGGCCCAGGTTCAATTCTCAGCACCACATACAATTAAGACATTGAGTACAACTGAAACAAACAAAGAAAAATAGAAGTGTTGGACATGTGGATCAGTAGTTAAGTAACCATACATTCAATCCTCCATAACAAAAAATAATAATAATAATAATTTTTTAAAAATTTTTATTATTGTGCCTTTACTGCAATTTCTAAGACATCTTTCCTCTGTCAAGATCACCAAAAATTCCTCCTCTTTTTGCCCTGAGAATTTTAGTAATTTCAGTTTTTACATTTGTGTCTGTTCCATGAGTGTAGCATTTTTACACTTTTTAAAATTTGTTTTTTTTCATACATGACAGTAGAAAATATTTGGACATATTATACATACATACTGTATAATTTACTGTAAGTAGAATCCCAGTGTTTTGGTTATACATGATGTTGAATTACCCTTGTCTTATAGTTTTACATGAACATTGAAATGTTGTGTCCCAGTCTACACTCTTTCCTATACCACCCCTCTCCCTTCCTATAATTTGTTTTTGTCTTATCCAAACTTATTATTAAATAAGAACCCGATACAATATATCAAAATCTCTGGCACACTATGAAGGCAGTTCTAAAAGGAAAGTTCATTGCATGAAGTTCATTCCTTCAATAAAGAAAATGTCAACAAATAAATGAACGAACATAACATCTCAAAGCTCGAGAAAAAGAAGAACAAATCAATCCCCAAAAGCAGTAGGAGACAGGAAATAAGAAAAATCAGAATTGAAATCAATGAAATTGAAAAGCCCAGGAGTGCATGAATACAAAACTGAGTTCTACAAGACCTTTAAAGAAGGATTAACACCAATATTTCTCAAACTATTTCATAAAATAGAAAAAGAGGAAACACATTCAAACACATTTTAGGAGGCTAATATCACCCTGATTCCAAAACCAGACAAAGACACATCAAAGAATAAAAATTCAGACAAATATCTCTAATGAACATAGATGCAAAAGATTTCAATAAAGTTTTGGAAAATTAAATATAAAAACATATCAAAAAGATAATGCACCAACATCAAGTAGGGTTTCTTCCAGGACTAAAAGGTTGATTCAACATACAGAAATCAATAAATGTAATTTATCACATCAATAGACTAAAAGATAAAAATCATACGATCATGTCAATAGACATAGAGAAAGCATTTGATAAAATTCAGCACCGCTTTAGTTCCAAACACTAGAAACACTGGGGATAACAGGAACAAACCTCAACATTGTAAAGGCTATCTATGCTAAGACCCAGGCCAGCATCATTCTAAATGAAGAAAAATTGAAAGCATTCTATCTAAAAACTGGAACAAGACAGGGATGTTTTCTTTCACCACTTCTATTTAACATAGTTCTTGGAACCCTAGCCAAAGCAAATAGACAAATGAAAGAAATTAAAGGAATATGTGAAAGAGCCTATAATTAAGGAGATAGCGGTTAGCTGAGAGCCATAAAAGATGTTTTAGTTTCCACCTGATAGTAATACATTATCTAAAGAATCTTTGTATGTCCGTGAACACTGCGTGACACACCTGTAAGCTCGAGCTGTAAGCACGTGTCTTTGTTAAAGCGATATGTATATAACTGGGTGAGTTTGGTTAGTGTGTGTGAGAAAAAGAAGAAGGTGGTGGTTGGAGTTAGAGCGTTTAGAGTGATTGCTGGAGCTGGAGAGAGAAGAAGAATAAAAAACCTTTTTTCATTTTCATCCTGCCTCCAAATTTTCCTGCGGCGTTCATTGCTCCAAGTGGTTTCCGCTTCAGGCAACAACAAATATGGATATGAAAAAAAAGCCAAATTAGCACTATTTGCTGATGATATTATTATACACCTAGAAGACACAAAAAATTCCACCATAAATCTTTTAGAACTAATAAAGGAATTCAGAAAAATGGCTGGATATAAAATCAACACCCAAGAATTAAAGACATTTCTGTATAGCAATAAAAAATCCCCAGAAAGAAAAACTAGAAAATCCACACACCATTTACAATAGCCTCAAAACACACACACACACACACACACACACACACACATTTAAAAAAAAAAATAACCTTGAGAATCAACAAAAGAATTGAAAGACCACTGCAATGAAAACTACAGCATGCTAAAGAAAGAAATTAAAGAAGATCTTAGAACATAGAAAGATCTACCTTGTTCTTGGATAGGTAGAATTAATATTGTCAAAATTACCTTACTACCAAAAGCATTATATAAGATTCAATGCAATTCCAATAAATATCCCAATAACATTTTTCATAGAAATAGAAAAACCAATCATGAAATTTATCTGAAAAAATAAGAGAACCAAAATAGCCAAAGCAATACTTAGCAAGAAGAGTAAACTGGTGGCATTACTATTCCACACCTTAAACTATGCTACAATGCAATAATTAAAACAAAAACAAAAACATGATATTGGCACCAAAATAGACCTGTAGACCAATGGTACAAAATAGAGGATACAGAGAATAACTCATATATTTACAGTTTTCTTATATTAGACAAAGGCACCAAAAATGTACAAAAGAAAAAAGAAGGCTTCTTCAACAAATGGTACTGGAAAAACTGGAAATCTACATGTATCAAAATAAAATTTACCTCAATCTCTCACAATGCACAAAACTCAACTAAAAGTGGATCAAAGAACCAGAAATTAAACCACAAACCTTGTGACTAATAGAAGAAATATTAGGTCCAAATTTCCATCATGTTGGATTAGGAACAACTTTATTAATAAGACACCCATAGCACAAAAATTAAAACCATGAATCAATAAATGGGATGGGTGGAAACTAAAAAGTTTTTTCTCAGGCAAAGAAACAATCAGTTAAAGGAACAAAGAAACTACAGAATGGGAGCAAATCTTTACCACAAGCACATCAGATAAAGCACCAATCTCTAGGATATATGAAGCACTGAAAAACCTTAATATCAAAAACAAAAACAAAAAAAAAGAATAACAAAAACAAACAACCCTATCAACAAATGGGCCAAGGCATTCTACCATAGTTTTTTTCCCCTTTCTACTCGCTTGCCCCCTCACTTCCCCTTCCTCCCCATTGACCTTTCTAGTGTTTCTCTAATAATCCTATGTTCCCAGACTCAAACTCAATGTGAATCAGCCATCTTATATCAGAGAATACATTCAGCATTTAGATTTTTGAGATTGGCTAACTTCAGTTAGCATTCTATTTTCCAACTTTATCCATTTACCTGTGAATGCCATTATTTTATTCTCTTTTATTGCTGAGTAATATTGCATTGTGTATATACACAATGTTTTCTTTATCCACTCATCTACTGAGGGGCATCTAGGTTGGTTTCACAACCTGGCTATTGTGAATTGTGCTGCTATAAACATTGATGTGGCTGTGTCCCTGTACTGTGCTATTTTGAAGTCTTTTGGGAATAGACCCAGTAATGGGATGGTTGGGTCATAAGGTGGTTCCATTCCCAGTTTTCCAAGGGATCTCCATACTCCTTTCCATATTGGCTGCACCATTATGCAGTTTCAACAGCAATGTATGAGTGTGCCTTTTCCCCCTCATCCTCTGCAACATTTATTGTTGTTTGTGTTTTTAATAGCTGTCATGCTGACAGGAGTGAAATAAAATCTTAGAGTAGTTTTGATTTGCATTTCTCTAATTGCCAGAGATGTTGAACATTTTTTCATGTATTTGTTGATTGATTGTATACTTCTGAGAAGTGTGTGTTCAGTTCCTTGATCCATTTATTGATTGGGTTGTTTGCTTTTTTGGTGTTAAGATTTTTAATTTCTTTATATATTCTAGAGATCAGTACTCTGACGTGCATGTAGTAGAGATCTGTTCCTAATTAGTAGGATATCATTGCCCTAAATGCATGTTTGGAGACATGAATAGTATGAATATGCTGGGGTTGCTGAGTTATGAATGCGGCCGAGTTCTAAGCTATCTCCCTTTTGGGGCCCTAAAAGGGAGTTTCCCCTCTGCCTGCAGAGGGAAATATAACTTACCCGGCTAGAGTGGACATAAGGGCAAAAATAGCTGGGTGAACCTCTGTCTGATGAACAGAAAACACGCCACACCCAGGGAGTTCTGTATAGCAAGTGAGAATCCAGAAAACTCAGATTTATTGGCAAGGCACTGAACTTAAATAGACCTAGAACTAGCCAATCAGCCAGCAGGGCGGTCCGGTCTCTCAAGCTACATCACAGCCACACCCTTTTTCTTAGCCCCGGTCCTTTAGGGCGTGGTAAGCAGCCAAAGCCCTGCCCCTTGGCAGACATAGTCCCAACAATTCCCCTTTTTTCATTTATTTAAAAAATGAAGTCTCCATTTTATATTTTAAAAATGGGATGTCCCATCTTGTAGGGTGTCCAACTCATTTGAGAGTGTGCCTGTCTAGGTTGACTTCTCCTCTCTGGGAAAAATCTTACCCGTCATTGGCTATCACTCTAGCACTTTAGGTGGACATACCTAGAACCAGCAGGTGGCCAAGGGGAGCACACGGGACATGACAGTCACCTTTGGGAAGGCTTGACTGGATGGCATACCTCTGCATCCTGTTAAGGACCGTGGCCAAGCTTGTAGGGCTATAGCTCAGCGTGACAGTAGACCATCCAGCTGTATCTGGCTAGCTCTATAGGGCTAAAAGTGCACACAAAGACAATGACAATCAGGGATTTCACCAAAAAGAGAAAGTCCATCCATTTAGCTTAGTTTAAAGGAAGTCTTTTGGCATAAAGTCCGGACAATTGTCACAGGAATGGGATTCTTCTCTTAGAGTCCAAAGGAAGCCGTCCAGCACAAAGTCCAGATAATTGTCATAAGATATAGTGCTCTTCTCTCAGAGTCCAAAGGAAGTCGTCTAGCATAAAGTCCAGATAATTGTCACAGGAATGGCACAGTCCTTCTTCTCTCATAGCAGAGGGTTGAGATGCTGACAAAGAAGGAGTCCAGGATAGTGTTTTTGATGAATTTTGAAATGGATGTGATAAGAAGTTTAATCACAGCAGGACAGGAGATTTGTCAAGGTTTTTTCATTTCTGTGGAAAAAAGAAGGGATCACTCCTCAAGAGCTTGTGCTCCTGGGTAGTCATTTTGGTCGGATTGGCAGTATTTGAGATCTCTGGCAGGCACCCATATAGGGTTTTGTTCTCCCATTGGGAAGACACATCCAAAACCTCTGCCAGCACTTATTAACGGATCAGGACCTATCCAGAATCCAGTTAATGGGTCTTTCCATCGGACCTCAACTTTTACATAAGGCGTTTGGTTAGACCAGTGTCTTTGAAACGCAGACAGAGGCTGCTGTTTGGAAAAATTTAAAATATTTAAAGTAAGCATAGCTGTTTTCAACTGGTCATGGGGGTTGCTTCCCCCATTTTGTTTTATTAATTGGTCCTTTAAGGTTTTATTATGTCTTTCTATTATGGCTTGTCCTTTTGGGTTATATGGGATCCCTGTGGTATGCTTAATATGCCAAGTTTGGAAGAACTTTTGTAATGATTTGCTCACAAAACAGCGTCCATTATTGGTTTTAACTTGTTTTGGCAATCCAAGAATAGCAAAGCATTGTAAAAAGTGACTTTCAGCATGTTTAGCCCTTTCTCCAGAGTGTGCCGTGGCCCAACAAGCATGTGAATAAGTATCTATGGACATAAATATATATTTTAATTTTCTAAATGGCACATAATGGGTTACATCAGTTTGCCAGACCGTGTTGGGCCTTAGGCCTCTGGGATTTACCCCAGGGGACTGGAGAGGTGGGACCTGTAAGAAGGGCAAACAAGATTTACATGACCTTATAATCTCTTTTAAATCTTTTATAGAAACTAAAGGAAATTTATTATGTAGTCCCCTCCAATTTAAATGAGTAAGGCTGTGAAGACCTTGGGCTAACTGAAGGTCTTGTTGATATGGGACTGTAACTGTCAATACACCTGTGGTGGCTGAACGGTCAGCGGCCTGATTTCCCTCAGACAGGGGCCCAGATAAGCCTTGATGTCCCCTAAGATGTTGGAGAAACACAGGTTCATTATGCCCCTTTAGCAGGGATCAAACCTGGATCATCAGAGGGGTGATAGGATTATTATCTATCTTTATATATGAGGCATTTAGAGTAGGTAATAGGTTAATTACATATAGACTATCTGAGAAAAGATTTATAGGCTCTTGGACATGGGTCAAGGCTAATGTAACAGCATATAATTCTTTAAATTGAGCAGAACCAGTAACTGCTTCAAAATATTGTGTCCTTTGGCCTGAGGATGGGTGAAATATTACAACTGCTGACCCTTCTTTTCCTCCATCTGTGAAGACATTTACTGCCTTGGGGAGTGGCTTGCTGGAGAACAAGATGGGGGGAGTCCACTCCAGTTTGGGGAAAGAAGAGGTCCATTTGGTTGACCCGTAATGACAGTCAACTTTTCCTAGGAATCCTTCTAAAGCATAGGAGACTCTAGGGTTGTTTCTTTGTATCCATTCAAAGTCTGACAAACGGTAAGGAATTGTTAAAATATCTGGGTCTTTTCCATAATGCCTCAATGAGGTATCTCTCCCTTTTATTATAAGATCTGCTAATTGATCTAATTGGGAATAAACTCGAGGTGCTCCTCCCATAGAGGAATGTATCCATTCTAATGGATTTCCCATCTGGGTTAGTACAGCTGTCAGGAACTTAGCACCTGAGAAAACCCACAGATATAGAGGTTGTTTTGGTTGGTATCGAGCCAATTGGACTGAATTGAGGGCATCTTGGACTTTTTGTAATATTAACAGATGACTTTCTTCTAGTATAATTATATCAGAGGGGGATTGTCCCCGTAGCAACTCAAAGAGAGGTAATAAATCCTCAGTAGAGATATGAAGCCAAGGTCTTAACCAGTTTAGCTCTCCTAATAGCTTTTGTAACTCTGTCAAGGAATAAGATTTTTGAATGAGAAGCTGGGGTTTGAGAGGACAAACCGAGTCTAGGCTAAGTTTTGTCCCCAATATTTTAAAGGGAGGAATAGTCTGTATTTTATCATTGGATATGTGCAATCCTCCTTTTTTTAAGAGCTCTCGAAGGGTTAAGTAAGCAGAGTTTAGTTGTTGGACATCAGCAGCTCCCAGGATGATATCATCCATATAGACATATAAGGTAAGCTGTGATTTTTTCATTAATGGTGACAGAAGACATAAAACATAATATTGACAAAAAGCTGGGCTATTAGCCATACCTTGAGGGAGAACAATCCATTCATATCTTTCATCTGGTTTATGACAATTGGTTGAGGGGACAGAGAATGCAAATTTTTCATAATCATCTGGATGAAGAGGTATTGAAAAATAACAATCTTTAATATCAATAACAATTAAGGTTAAATCTCTTGACATAGAAGGGATCCAGGGAAGGCCACGCAAAGGTGTGCCAACAAGGAACATCCTATCATTAATTTTTCGGAGGTCTTGTAACATCCTCCATTTTCCTGTGGCCTTTTGTATAACAAAAACAGGACTGTTCCATGGGCTAAGAGAAGGTCTAATGTGTCCTAGGGCTAACTGTTCTTGGACAAATGCCCTCAAATGGTTTAGTTTTTCAGTAGGAAGGGGCCACTGCTCGACCCAGATTGGGGGGCCATCTCGCCATTGAATGGCAGGAACTTGGGGAGCAGTGGCCCTTAGGATTGGGGGTGAAACCCTATTTGATGTTTGGAAGTTTTTCTCCCCATATCATTTTTAAGCTCTCTGTGGGTTGTAGTAATGTACGCCTCAGCTTCTCCTAGGATGTCTTGACCTAATAAATTAGAGGTTAATCAAAGGGCCACAAGGGGACGAACTTCCCCTTGGTATCCATCTATATCTCTCCATTTAAGCCAATTTCTGGTCTCTTCTGAATGAGTGTTTCCACCTACTCCAAGTAACTGAGGCCCTGGGATTAGTTCCCATTGGGGTGGAATCTCTTCTTTCCTTAGTATAGTACGATCTGCCCCAGTATCAATTAGGCAACAAAATTTGTTTCCTGATATATAAATATCCATCTTTGGTCTAATCCCTGGAACAATAGGAATTGTCCAATGGACCTGAGGGGGACTGGGAGCAGGGGAACCTCCTTGATGTAACGGGCTGGAGGCTGCCCCCTCAGGAGTTTAAAGGTTTCCCCTGAATATCAAATTTAGACCTGCAATCTTTTTTCCAATGATATCCTCTTTTACATCTAGGACAGAGTGTTCTAGGGGCAGCTGGACTTTGAGTCTGGCCAGGGGAGCATTCTGGAGACCGACCATGGCCATTGGGGCAGTCTCTTTTAAAATGGCCTTGCCGTCCACACTTAAAACAGGTTTCTTTTCCATTTAAAACTGTTGCTAAAACCTCAGTGTGGGCATTGAGAGCAGTGCTCAATATCTGAGATTGGTGAGTTGTTGAACCCACATCTTTGGTGGCAATAATCTATCTTCCCATAGACCTATCTTTTAACCCAGCACAGGCCAGTTTGTGATCTGCGGTCATTCCTTCCCAAACTAACATTTTGGCGAATTGGTCCCTCATCGCACCAGGTGGAAATTTCCTTTGAAGGCTTTTTTCCACTCTCTCAATAAATGTGGCTAAATCCTCATTAGCTTTTTGAGTGATTCCAGCTATAGGACGCTCTGTGGGGCCTTCCTCTAACTTCTTCCATGCTTCCAGCCCTAGAGCTCGCACCTGTTCTCGGTACAGAGCTGGTAATGCTGCTTGTTGAATTCCTGTGGCATATTGATCACTACTTCCTGACAGCATCCCAAAGGTTATTGGTATGGGAGGATCTGCTGTTTGATTCCTCTCAGCCTGCGTATGGCATTCATCAGAAAAATATGCACACCATTTAAGGAATAACGGTCCCGGGAGCACAGCTTTTGTTAAATCTTTCCAATCTCTACTCGTACAGGTGCAATGAGCGAGATTTTGTAAAATGCATTCTGCCCATGGTGAGTTTGGACCATCTTCTGCTACAGCCTTTTTTAATTCTTTTAATTCTTGAGTTTCCCAGGGATACCAAATATTTGGCCTGTCTTCCCTAGGATTTAAATTAACTGGAAATGTCATTACAGGTGAAAGCCCACTAGAGGGCGCTGGCGCCTCTTGGTATAGTGATGGCGCAGAAGGCTCAGCAGGGGGTGGCTCATGAAATGGCGGATCCCGCTTGTAGGGTACTGAGCCACGTGGCCGGTGGCCTTTGTCCCCAGCGCATTTGTTAGAGATCTCTAAAGGAGGGGCTGTAATTTCTAATTTCCTGGATCGAGATTTCTTTAAATTCGCGAACCGGGAGGGGGTGTTTAATTCTTCGGACCGGGAAAAATTAGGTGTTTGTGTTTCTTGTAAAAGCGACTACGCTTTTAGGGCGGATAAAGCTGGATAAACTCCCGGAGGTGGGGATTCCCCGTACTCAATTTCTCGGTCTCTTAAAATTTGTTTTATTTCATCCCACATCTCCCAAGAATCAAAATCAGACTTTGGGAGCCAGGGAGCCACCCGTTTTAATGAATTCCAAATCACCTCCGCGTGGCTATCAGATATTTGGAGACCTCGCTTTCTTAAAATACCGCGCCACGCCTCGAGGTCTGGGTCTTGCGATTTCCTGAATGTTAATATTTGCCCCATACTAAAGGGTATTTTTGCCAGTGAAAGAGACGCTGCGTCTCTAACCTTATTAAGCCCACCGATAATTTTTTCTTTGTTCCCGCCCCGAGTTGGGCGCCAACCTGCTGGGGTTGCTGAGTTATGAATGGGTCCGAGTTCTAAGCTATTTCCCTTTTTGGGCCCTAAAAGGGAGTTTCCGCTCTGCCCACAGAGGGAAATACAACTTACCCGGCGAGAGTGGACATAAGAGCAAAAATAGCTGGATGAACCTCTGTCTGTTGAACAGAAAACACGCCACACCCAGGGAGTTCTGTATAGCAAGTAAGAATCCAGAAAACTCAGATTTATTGGCAAGGCACTGAACTTAAATAGGCCTAGAACTAGCCAATCAGCCAGCAGGGCGGTCCAGTCTCTCACGCTACGTCACAGCCACACCCCTTTTCTTAGCCCCGGTCCTTTAGGGTGTGGTAAGCAGCCAAAGCCCTGCCCCTTGG
The DNA here is from genome assembly GCA_025594165.1 of Tamias sibiricus. Lineage (NCBI taxonomy): Eukaryota > Metazoa > Chordata > Mammalia > Rodentia > Sciuridae > Tamias > Tamias sibiricus. The sequence goes on along the minus strand of CM046667.1, from coordinate 4,490,478 downwards.
CAGACATAGTCCCAACATGAATATTCTTTGTATACAAACAGTGATATGTAAAAAGGTGCTCTATATGTGTATTGTGAATTGTAATGCATGCTAGTGTCATAAATACAACAACTATGAATTAAATAAATAAATAAAAACGAAAGGGCTAAAAAACTGAATAGACACTTCTCAGAAGAGGACATACAATCAATCAACAAATATATGAAAAAGTATTCAACATTTCTAGCAATCAGAGAAGTGCAAATCAAAACTACTCTAAGATTTCATCTTACTCCAGTCAGAATGGCAGCTATCAAAAATACAAACAACAATAAGTGTTGGTGAAGATGTGGGAGAAAAGGCACACTCATACATTGCTCATGAAATGGCAATTTAATGCAGCCAATCTGGAAAGCAGTATGGAAATTCCTTGGAAAACTTGGAGTGGATCCACCATTTGATCCAGCTATGCACCTTCTCAGTCTGTACTCAAAGAGCTTAAAAACAGTATACTACAGGGACAGAACCACATCAATGTTTATAGCAGCACAATTCACAACAGCTAAATTGTGGAACCAAACCAGATGCCCTTCAGTTCATGAATAAATAGAGAAACTTTGGTATATATACACAGTGGAACATTATTCAGTGCTAAAGAATAAAATCCTACTATTCGCAAGTAAATGGATGGAGTTGGAGAAAATTATGCTAAGTAAAGGGGATAATGGGAGAAATGAAGGAACTTTAAATAGATCAAAGAAGTGGTAAGGGGACGGGAGGGGACAAATTGGTAGGAATGAGGGTGGATGTGTGTGTTGGACATCATTACCTTAAATACAGGTATGAAGACATAAATGGTGTAAAAATATTTTGTGTAGAACATGTGACTTCAAAAATTATGCTCTATATATTTAATATGAAATGAATTGCATTTTGCATCATGTATAACAAATTAGAATAAGTAAGTAATTAAAAAATATTCAGGACAGAAAGAAATAACTATGGAGCATTGTTAACCTAAACTTTTGATATCAGAAATACAAAATTATCGCTGGGGATGTGGCTCAGCGCTAGAGTGCTTGCCTAGCACGTGCACAGGCCCAGGTTCAATCCTCAGCACCATGTAAAAGTAAACGCATTGTGTACAACCAATGCAAATAAATACTTACAAAAATAAATACAGAATTATCACATGAAGAGAAAAGAAAAGAAAATTTCACAGTAGTTACTACAGCAGCCATACCCAGAAATACCCAAAGGAAGATGCACTTTTCAATACTAAATGGAAAAACTGTGGTTTAACTACACCAAAGAACATCACACAGAAAATAAGCTCTCCAGCCTGGAAAGATACAACAACCAAAAGTGAGACTGGTACTTGAAGGAAGCCAGTCTGAATTGGGCAAGGGTGGTAAGATTCCAAGTCAACAACATTCTGGAAAAGACAAAATTATAGATGCAGTAGCAGAAATGATGGGTGCCAGGGACTTAGGGAGCAGAGAAAGAGGAAGAGACAGAGGAGTGATGAACAGGTGGAACAAGGAATTCTTGGGGCAGTGACACTCCTCTGTATGACACTATCATATAGAATACATGACAAACACAATCACACCACACAGATCAGGAACCCTAAGGTAAAGTATGGATTTCAGGTGTTGATAATGTTTTGCTTCATCCACTGTCTTCATCAAATACACAACACTGGCTCAGTAGCTAACAAACATACTACAACAATGCAAAATGTTGAAAAAAGTGGAGATTATAAGCTGTTGAGAATGGGTGTTAGCTAAAATGTTTCATGCTTTATTTGAACTGTCAACTTGATTGGATCAAAAGATATAGATATAGATGATTAAGAGGCTTCTGGGTGTTTCCATGAGGGTTTGTCTAGGAATGATTGGCATGTGGAATAGCAAAATGAAGTGAAGAACCTCCTTAACTAAGAGCAGCACCATCCAATAGGCTTGGATGGAATAAAAGTTGAAAGAGCAAGAAAGTAGCACCAGATGCAATTGCCTGTCTTCTTACATGGGATCTTAATTGCTGCTGCAATGGTCTGAAGATATCAGACTCTCTTTTTCTCTCTCCCAAAGTGTCCTCTGCCATAGATTCTCCAGAAGTCTTAGGTCTGGACTAGGACAGCACCATTGATCCCTCTTTGTTGAGGATTCAGCCTCTTGGACTGTGCAGCTACTACTTCTCAAGCTCTCCAGCCTGAAGACAGCCATGTGAACTATGCATCTTCTGGTCAAGCAATCCAATCTAATAAATCCTCTTTTTATAATCATACTTTGTGTTGATGCTGTTCCTCTAGAGAACACTGACTAATAAACTATGTAAGCCTAAAATTGCTCTGCAAAACAAAGTTTATTTAATAAAGAAGTGAATAAGAAACCATGCCATAAAGTTTCACAAATATGTACACAAGAAACAATATTATGTACACAATAGATTTTTCAAACTAATGCAAAACTAATAAAAATAAAAAAAGTCATAATTAACAAATTCAAAACTATGAAGAAAAGGAAGGAAACTGGTTTGCAATACTGTTTCCATCTGGAGAGAAATGGGATGGTAAGTCTTTAAAATTCATTCTAACTGCTGGTATGGTGGTGTGCACCTGTAATTTAAGCAACTAAGGAGGTCAAGGCAAGAAAATGGAAAGTTTGAGGTCAGTCTCAGCAACTTAGCAAGAGACTCAGATTTTTTTTTTTTTTTTTTTTTTTTTTTTTTTTTTTTTTTTTTGTACCAGGGATTGAACTCAGGGGCACTCGACCACTTGCCCACATACCCAACCCTTTTTTGTATTTTATTAGAGACAGGGTCTCACTGAGTTGCTAAGTGTCTCACCATTGCTGAGGCTTGTTTGAACTCTCCATCCTCCTGCCTCAGCCTCCCAAGGGTTGAGATATCAGATGTGCACCACAGAACCTGGCTGACACTCAGAAATTTAGTGAGACTTGGTCTTCATTTAAAATATAAATGGAGGACTGGGACTGTAGCTGAGTACAGGGTACTTGTTAGAATGTGTGAGGCACTGGGTATGATTCTTAGCACCACATTAAATTAAATTAAATTAAATTAAAGTATTCTGCCCATGTACAAGTATACAACAAATAAAAATTTCAATAAATGAATAAAGAAATAGAAGGGCTGAGGATGTGCTCATTGGTCAAGTGCCTTTAGGTTTAAACCCCAGGAGTACATGTGCCCACCTCCAAAAAACTACTTACAAAGTTGAAATTCATTTTTATAGTATAACTTAAACATGAGCATGTCCTGGCTTCTATCCCCAGCATTCAATAAATAAGAACATAAATAAATTAGAGACTATGTACTAATTTTCTTGGGCTGGAGAATAGCTCAGTAGTAGAGAACTTGCTAAAAAAGTATGTGGTTCTCAGTTTTACCTCCAGAAGTTCACACACATACACAAAAACAAACAAACAAACAAAAAAGTAAAATATAGCCTGGTGCAGCGGTGCATGCCTGTAATCCCAGCACTCGGGAGGCTGAGGCAGAAAGATCCTGAGTTCAAACCCTGCCTCAGCAATGGTGATGCACTTAGCAACTCAGTGAGACCCTGTCCTGTCTCTAATAACATAAAGATAATGGCTTGGTATGTGGCCCAGTGGTCTAGTACTCATGTGTTCAATCCTCAGTACCCTTCCCCCTAAAAAATCTAAAATGCATGTAATGAGTGATAAAAAATGAATATGATACAAAAGGTACACAATGAGAGGAATAAAATACACCAAAAGCAATGTAAAGACAACACTCTTTCTTACAAAGGAGTCTGAACTTTCCCATGATCTAAACTCTCTGAAAAAACACTGAGCATTTCAGTAAATTCTGTGAAAGTCAGGGCTTGGTTTTCTGTGGTTTTTTGATGAAATTAAACTAATAAAATCTAAATATGGAAACAATAGACTATAGCTAAGACCAGCCAAAATGTTGTAAAGAACAGTGTGAGTAGAGAGAGCATTACCATTACTCCTAAATTTCTTTAGCTAAAAGGCCTGCTGCCAAATTGTGGCCCTAGAAGGAGGCTGTTAAAGGGGAACAGGTGGTAGGTGTCATGGTGGGAGTGCTCGTAAAGGGGATTAGCACCCTTATTTAGACATATGCATCTATCCTTTCCAGAAAACAGGTGCCATTTACTATATCACTGATAAAGTATTCAGTCGTTAAAAAACAGAGTTGGGTATTTCAGGTATTGTCAAAATTGTCCTTTAAAATTTACAATAAAGACAGGTGTGATAGTGCACACCTGTAACCCCAGCAGTTCAGGGGTCTGAGGCCCTAGGCAAATCAGCAAGACCCTGTCTCAAAACAAAGAATGTAAAAGGGGCTGGGGATGTGGCTCAGTGGTTAAGCACCTCTGAGTCCATTCTTGACACCAAAAATCACACAGTTAACATCAACCTACCACATCCAGACAACCACAACAAAAGTATTTTCTGTCAAATTCTCCACATGTAAAGGACAGTAACTGATGTTTTCATGAAACTGCATTCATAAATTTATCCACCACTATTTTTAGAAATGGATTTGTATTCTGCAGCAATAATGCAAGACAGACTTTCTCTATCTTAAGTGGCATTCTGGAATCTAGGACCTGGATGTCAATTTAAAATCATTGAAAAAACAAGATCTAATCTCACAAATGTTTTATACATTCTCAGGGTTAGCAAAAAGTAAATAAGGGTTTTGTTTGTTTGTTTTTGGTTTGGTACAAAAGATTAAACCTAGAGTCACTTTACCACTAAGCCTCATCCCCAGCTATTTTTATATTTTATTTTGAGACACAGTCTCACCACATTGCACAAGGACTGGCTAAGTTGCTAAGGCTGTCTTCAAATTTGCAATCTTCTTGTCTCAGCCTCTGGAGTAGCGAGGATCACAGGTGTGCCCTACTGCACCTGGTTGTACATTAAGATTCTTAACAATGAAAATGTAAGTAGACTTTTTTTATATCTAATTTGTCTCTCCTCTTTAATAATATTTCATCCTATTTGATTCTGAGTAAATAAAACTGGGCCTCAAAAAAGTGAGCAGATTATTTCAAAGTGATACTCAGAAACCACCAGTGCTGAGGGAGCAGAGGTGTGTTAGGCTCATGGGGCAGGCAAGGTCGCTGACAGCTGGAACATTCTCCCTCTGGGTCTTGTTCACCAAAGAATCCTGGATCACCCTCCCAGGAGACCTGGACCATGACTCCAGTCTAGGAGGCTTTTCAGGCTTGCAAAGCACTGCACTGGGGGTGGGTGGTCCTTATTCCCTGGGAGAGTTTTTGATCCTTCACAATGTGAGAGAATGCAAGGGGCAGAAATCACAGCTCACCTAGCCCCTCAACACCAGCATCCACAGGCTGATTGTCCACCTGTCTCCAGGGAATGGGAACAGAGCATGGGGGAAACAATGTTCCAAAGAAGTAACTGTCTAGGTGAGGCTTGTTTTAGGAGCTTACTCAGATCCAGGACCCCAAGCTGCTCCCCTTAAAGACTGCATCCCACACCTCTGGCTGTCCTGTAGAAAGAGCTCACCCAGGGCCTGAAATTCTCTAAACCTTGCAGGGCATAGGGCAGCTGTGGGCACCTTGTGGCAGCTCCAGGAAAGGACAGTGGCTGAGAACATGAGACCCTGTGAAACACCCAAAGGGAACCTCTGTCCAAAATATTCTGACATGGTTTCTACACCTAAGGAAGATAAAAGGAGAAGCACAAGATTTTCACAAGTAAGAACTGAAGTTCTATTTGATGTTGCATATACTTCAATGAACCTTTGAAACACTTGACTTTCGTTAACTAGAGCACCATGAAGTAGAAAAGCAGGTTTCTGTGTGGAGAGCAAAACTTATCTTGGGCTTTGTTAAGCCCTTTAATAGCCAATTATCTTAATTTCTGTATCAGACCACAATTCTTAAAACTGATAAACTTCTCAGAATATATCACTAACTTTACCAGAGGTCTAGTCTCCACCATGTTTCAAAACTAAGAATGTTTCAACAACAGACCTACAGAAAAAATCTCAACCCTCCCTTTTATTTTCTGTTGCTCACCAATCTGATAATCCTACCACTACAACTGGTTAATGTATTCATACAAAACTTTCTTTGATGAATGTTCAGTTAGGCCACAAACAGCAGGGCACCACTGTAATCACAGCAGCTTGAGAGGCTAAGGCAGGAGACTACTCAATTTCAAAGCAAGCCTCAGAAACTTAGTGAGGACATAATGAACTTAGCAAGATCATGTCTCAAAATAAAATATAAAAAGGGCTGGAATGAGGCTCGATGTCTAAGTGTCCCTGGTTTCACACACAGGTATAAAAAGAAAAAAACTAAATAAATAAATGATGTAATCTCTTCTGGGGTGGGACACATATACCATTCTGGGTAAGTTGAATCCATGTTCCTGAGTAAGGTCATTAATATTTGTATCAAAATAAACCATTTTCTGTAGCTGGAATTGTCAAAGACTTTAATCCCAACAGCTTCAGAAGCTGAGGCAGAAGGATCACAACTTTCAAGCCAGGCTTGGCAACATAGCAAGACCCTATCTAAAATTCAAATTGAAAGGACTGGGGATGAAGGACAGAAGAATGATTGAGAGATTATTACCTTATGTGCCTATATGATTACAGGACTGCTGTGAATCTATATCATGTACAATCAGAAAATGGAGCTGTTTATGTGTGATGTGTCAAAATGCATTCTATTGTCATGTATCACAAAGGAAACAAATTTGTATTAAGAAATGACTTATGTCAAATAAAAATAAAAAAAGCTGGGCACGGTGGCACATGCCTCTCTTCCCAGCACTTGGGATGCTGAGGCAGGAGGATCCCAAATTCAAAGCCAGCCTCAGCCATGGCGAGGCACTTAGCAACTCAGTGAGACCCTGTCTCTAATAAAATACAAAAGAGGGCTGGGTATATGGGCCAGTGGTCAAGTGCCACTGAATTCAATACTGTGTACCAAAAAAAAAAAAAAAAAAAAAAAAAGGCTGGGTACGTAGCCCGAAATTCAATATCCCTAGGATCTATAATCAACTGCCTTATTTCCTTTAAAGTGGTTATTTTGACCAAAAACAGGGAAGTGTAATGTGATATTTCATCCCCCTCAATTATAACATTCACAAATAGAAAATAAATGCTTTCAAAAGTGTTATTCTCTTTTTTTTTTTTTTTTTTTTTTGTGGTACTGGGGATTGAACTCAGGGGCACTTGACCACTGGGTCACATCCCCAGCCCTTTTTTGTATTTTATTTAGAGACAGGGTCTCACTGAGTTGCTAAGTGCCTCGCCATTGCTGAGGCTGGCTTTGAACTCGCGATCCTCCTGCCTCAGCCTCCCAAAGTGCTGGGATTACAGGCGTGCGCCACCACGCCCGGCTTCAAAAATGTTATTCTTGCCAAGGATAGTGGCACAGCCTGTATTCTTAGGGACTTGGGCAGCTGAAGCTGGAAGATCACAAGGTGGAGGCCAGCTTCCAAAACAAGTAGGACCAGATATCAAAACTTAATAAAAGGGGTGGGGGGGGAGATTGAAAGGTCGCTGATAAAACTGCCATAGTTTTGATTCCTCAATTAAAAAATATATGTATCCTTTTTGATATTTCAGTAGATGAAAAATAAAAATTAGTAGACTGTTGAATCCAGAATCTGAAAGGCAGCCAGTATAGATATGTAAATTGAGTCAGGTTGGATCAAGAAAGCCAATTTGGAATGAGTCCAGGGAAGTTGAGAATGTTGGGAGAATGTGCCCTGAGGGATTGCAATGGTAATTCCTTCAGAGCCCTCCCTTTACCTTTAAGAAGAACTTACCCCTGCACCAACCTGTTGCCAAGGTAACCTGTCCCTGGAACTGCCCCTCCTACAGGGAGCTAAAAAGTAGTTACATGTCCTGATCTTTCCCCCTTCAGCCCATCTGCTTTTTACATTTTGGCCATCCCACTGGGCCTGGTCACCTATGCAGGAAAGAGAGAGTTAAGAAGAAGAGAGCAGGAGAACAAAGAAAGCCCTGGGATATATAAAAAAGGCAGACCTGCCTGACTTCTTGGGATTATCAAGATATCAGCAATGTCCCCCTTCTTCCTGCCAGGAGAAGTCTGTGACCCCTTTTAATTAAACCCTGCTTCATGTGCTTGCCTCGACGTGCTTCTCTAATGTTCAGACTTTAACATTTGGGGGAGCAGAACTCGTCACATACAACCGGCAGTATCACTGTGTCCATTTGAAACATAGTAGGAAGAATGAATGTTTGATGATGCTGTGAAGTGGAGAGGAAGGGGGCATTTTAGGACCCAGGAGGCACCTGCAATTTTAAGGACCTACGGAGCCTTCAGAGGAGCTTAACTGGGAGCAGGAAAGCGCATTTGTGACCCTGCTTCCTACACATTTCAAAGTGTCAGCACAGACAACAAGAAGTAAGCTAAGGGGACGCCAGGGACCTGAGCCCCCCATGCAACCCCAGGAAACCAGGGGAAAGAAATCAGAGTCACCTGCTGGCGGTGACCACCAGATCCACAGCTCCCCTCTGCTCCAGGGCCCACAGCAGGTGCTGACCCCATACCTTCAGCGCTGGTCACAAACTCACCATTTTTGTCCTCCCTGGTGACCCAGCGTCCTCTTGAGGAACCACCGGTCTCCCAAGATTGCGGAGACACAGCCTGCACAGAGTCACCTGGGATGCTGAAGTGAAGAACAGGGGAGCTGAACAAGGAGAAGCGGAGCTGGTGAAGAAGAAAACGGAAGCCCGCCCTTCGTCTACGTCTGCACACTGACTGGACAGTTCCACCCAGCATGCCTAATTGATAATTTCAAGGCCCGCCTCTGCATCTTGCCTGACAGAAAGATGATCTAATCACTGGCTGATATTTGCTAGAGTGAAAAATTCTTGGCCCCAGCCCTTTTTAGGAGGAGCTTCTGGGCTGTGCTGGCAATTAATCCATGTAGGGAGCATTTGCTTTTCATCTGGTACAGAAGGGAACCTCTGGGACTGAGCTAAGCTTCATCAACAGAGTGCTTTCATAGCATGGGTGAGGCCCTGAGTTTTAACCTCAACACAAAAACAAACAACAGTTACTCTGGGATGCTGAGGCAGTAAGAGGATTGCCTTAGGCCTCAGCCTAAGCAACAGCATTCTAAAACTTTGCTTAAAACCTGCCGTCCCCCCACCAGGCCCGGTTACAGAGTACTCCACCTTAGTCATCAGGGATAGCTTGATAAATTAATCCACTCTTTACAAAACTGGCTTAAACACATGGGACAGTCTCTGTGATTTTACCCTTGTCTTGAAAACTCCCTGATAAGCAAGAGGCAAGAAAATCAGGGTGGGCACCACCAGACCAGAGTCTCTACCCTCAGAGCAATGATTTCACTGAGCAAAACAGTAGCGACTGATAGGGGTTGAAAGGGCAGGCAAAAGCCCCCCAAAATTATAAATGATGGAGACAATGAACAGACATTCAGCCAGCCAACACTGATGCCCACATACTGGAGAGTCTGATGAGGACCTGGACTGACCTCCAAACTCTTCTCATCTGCCTCAACCTCTGTGTCATCCTCACCACTCTCCAACTCTACACCAGCCTCTTGACTGATGAGAAAAGGCCTTCTTCCTACAACCATCTCCTCAGCCAGCTCTCAGCTCCACACCAGGGGGAGCCTGCCTTGGTTCCTGATCTGATCACCATGATCTGATTGAGTGTGCATCTGCTGGACTTGCGACCTAAGACTTAAGACTTTAAATCTAGCCCTTAGGCATAGCATGTAGAGGAAATGTTTTGTTATGAGCCTGTCATGATTAAGTGTGTTTGCAGTGCTGAGAATTAACTTAGACTTGTTTGGTGTGGATTGATTATGTTTATTGGAGTGCCTAGGATTAAGGATTGTCACTTTCTTGATTAAGAACAAATAGAGTGGAATTGTATTTAGTGATTTGAGTGAATAAAGCATTGAAAAAAGAAAAAGCTTGTGTGCTGAGGTCCAGCCTCTGTAATGGGGTGAAAAGGAAATAATTGCTTTGTTAGCAAAGGAGAAGCACAGAAGCTTCTGTCCCAGAGTATGTGATTCTGTCCATCAGCAGAAACAGGGGGCATTCCTTGGAGGGGTGGGGCTACCTGATATTGAACTCAGGGGCACTAGGCCACTGAGCCTCATTTGCAGTCCTATTTTTTAAAAATATTTATTTATTTACTTGAGTTGAACACAATGCAATGCATTTATGTTTACGTGGTGCTGAGGATCGAACCCGGGCCGCGCACGTTCGAGGCGAGCGCTCTGCCACCGAGACACAACCCCAGCCCTGCAGTCCTATTTTGTATTTTATTTATAGACAGGTTCTTACTGAGTTGATTAACACCTCATCTTTACTGAGGCTGGCTTTGAATTTGTGATTCTCCAGCTTCAGCCCCTTGAGAGGCTAGGATTACAGGCATGCACCATCACACCTGGCAAAAAGCATAGTATTTTATTAACAAGATAGAAAGTCCTTAGTTTGAGATCCATTCAAATTTAGAATTAAGTAAATCTGAGTTTCTTTTGTGTTTGCTAATGTAGAAACCCAGAACAGAGTTCAGTACACACACAATTGGTAATGTCTACAGAATGTCATACAATTCACCCTCAGGGCCTCCTGTTGATATGGAATCATCCTTTAGCCTCTTTTCACATTCTTACCAACGTGAACTTTTCAGGGTCAATTTATATAACAAGGTGACTTTGGAACCTGAAAGAGGGCCTGGTGTCTGCCCAGAAGGGTGCGGTGCCACAAAGACAATTGGTGGGAAATCAATGACACAATGACAGACATGCAATATCTTAGTCCTATTTTAAGGCTGTTCCTGCAAGGTGGAGGGAGAAATGAAGGTTTTTGACTAAGGACAGAGTCCCAGTGTACCTGGATTTCACAGGTTATCTGGGGCTCTATACATACCCATTTTAGGCCTTCTTTCAGGAGAGTGGAAATCCTAGGGCTGCCAAATTTTCCCCACTCTGACTTTTCATCAGCCCCTGAGATCCAGCTCATAAAATATGGTGAGCAACTTAGTCACAAGTTTGCCCCAGATCTCCTTCCTGGCTGCTTTAGTGAATGTAATTTGGGGTTCTGGCCTTCTTTAGAAGTCTAATTAGGAAGGGGATACCCACAGAGTTATGGAGTAGCCCTGGCAGAGACCAGGTTTACCATGGTCAGTACAGCCAAAAAGGGCTTGTGGTTTGAGTTGGGCCTCACCTCTGGCAGAATGGTGAGCCCAACAGCCTAGAAAATGTTCCCTGGGGGTGGGGAGTATTTGAATTGATAGAAAGGACTAAAATTCTACTCCACACACCTGATCAAACAAGTAACAAGAAGAGTCCTGTATGCCCTCTCTTTGGGGCAGTTTCAAATTAAAGAGGGGCTGCCTTAGTCTCGGTGGAGCTCAGACTACACATGGGCTCAAAGAGCCAGAAAGCTGGACAGGAATCCTTGCACCAACACTGGCCCCTGTGATGGGTGTGTCTCACCAGAGGCTTTGTTGCCTCCTGTGTGAAGGGGGTGATCCTGTGATCGTCCATGTGTGACCACCTGAGAGGATGAAGCACAGTAGGCGTGGGAACACAGAGGTATCTGGGTAAAAATGAAGATGATCCCCAGCAGAAAGAAATTATGGCCACCTAAAATGTGTGCTTTGGAATAATGTCCTCATTGTCTGGGATTATAGATCATTAAAGCAAACAAGAGAGGAGGATCAGAAGAAGAGGTGGCAGCACACCTGTGGCTCTGCTCTGATGGCCTAGAAGAGGAGCACATGTATTGCTTGTGGATAGTTGCTTGGGTAACACACTGCAAAAAAGAACTGTGAAAATGGCAAGGCTCTTCCAAAGTCTGTCTTCTATCTTGGGCTACATTAAAACGACCTGGATGGCTTCAGTCTTAGGCCTTCTCTTTTCCCAAGCTAAATGATTTCTTGGCCTCGTCCACTTGTTTGCATGTGATGCTTGGCACACTTTTCTACATGACAGGCTCACATGTGGGCACTTTTGTTTGACAATAGCTGGATCACACTGGGTAGTGTTAGTGAGGAGGTTGCCCATGGTTTTGAGGGAGGTCTCATGGAGACCCAGTCTCCCATGCAGTCTAGTGGTCTGCTGGTCATAGCTCTGTCAGTGGATAAAGTGCCTGCTCACAAAATGTCAGGTGTACCTTCTTCCTCAGCAGCAAAGTGAAGTTGGGGCCCATAGAAATTCAAACACCAGCCGGGCGCAGTGGTGCACGCCTGTAATCCCAGCACTTTGGGAGGCTGAGGCAGGAGGATCGCGAGTTCAAAGCCAGCCTCAGCAATGGCGAGGCACTTAGCAACTCAGTGAGACCCTGCTTCTAATAAAATACAGAAAAGGGCTGGGGATGTGGCCCAGTGGTCAAGTGCCCCTGAGTTCCATCCCTGGTGCCAAAAAAAAAAAAAAAAAAAAAAAAGAAAAAAGAAAAAAGAAAAAAAAAGAAAGAAATTCAAACACCCACTTCAGCTTTGACAAGACAGGAATACTAATCAGTCTCTTCTAGGATTCCAGGAAGGTTATGAAAAGAGATGTCTACTCTCATACCTGAAAACCTTTCCCTAGCTCTTATTATGCTGGTGTGTGTGTGGGTGGGTGGGGGGATTTAATATATATAATTAGTTTATGCTAGAATTAAACATGGTAATAACTCTGCCTCTACAGCTTTGTAGTTGTTTTGTCATTTCACACAGTAAAAGCATAAATGAGATTCAGACTCCATCATTCCTCCTTGAATTAAAAAATTCTTCAGGAGAAGTGTGAAGTGTGTCTGAAGGTCACCTCCTGCATGGCTCCTGCAGAATTAGTAGGCTGCACAGCTTTTTTTTTTTTTTTTTTTTTTGTGTGTGTGTGTGTGTGTTGTTGTTGTTGTTGTTGTTGTACCGGGGATTGAACTCAGGGGCACTCGACCACTGGGCCACATCCCCAGCCCTTTTTTGTAATTTTATTTTGAAACAGGGTTTCACTGAGTTGCTAAGTGCCTCGCCATTGCTGAGGCTGGCTTTGAACTCGCGATCCTCCTGCCTCAGCCTCCCAAAGTGCTAGGATTACAGGTGTGCGCCACCGCGCCTGGCTGGCTGCACAGCTTTTATGGACCATATTAGACTCAGATTGTGTCACCTGAGCATCAAGTGCAAACAGGCCCTAAGATGCCCCAGGCTTCAGAGGTGCGGGGAATATTCACAGAGCATATCAGTAACCTTTGGAAAACAGGTGAGTTAAAATAACACTGCAGGAACCCTGTTCTCACCCAGCACAGGAGCAGCCTTACTGTATGATCAACCCATGATTGAAACTGAAAGTTAACAATTGTCATTTTTAACTTCATCCTCAGGTAACAGCATCAAAGCAGAATTCATATTCAGGGTTCCACGACTCTGAATTGATTTTTTTAAATGATCAACTCTCATTTAATTATCAACTCACTAGAGTTTGTTATACTCTAGATACAAGAAAGTAATCATATGTTTCATGTAAAATACTTTCTCCTGTTCAGTAAATTTAAAAAATTAACATCAAAATTATTTGTATAATTATAAAATAAAACATTAATTAGTATAATAATGATATTTTGATGTATGCATACATTTTTGAATGATTAAATCTAGAGACTGTTTTTACTTTTCTTGTAGTTTTTGAAGAGAAAATTCTTATAAATTTGATGAAGTACTCCTTATCAAATTTTCTGTTCTTTCTGGTGTAGTGGTTAATGCATGTTATCCCAGTGGCTTAGGAGCCTGGTGCAGGAGTATTGCAAATTCTAAGCTAGCCTTGACCACTTAGTGGGGTCTTAAGCAACTCAGTGAGATTCTGACTCTAAATAAAATATAAAGAAGAGCTGAGCATATGGATCAGTTCTTAAGGACCCATATTTTCCATTCTCCATACCAAAAAATAAAAATTAAAAAATTAAAAAAAAAATTAAAAATTGTTCCTGATTGTTTTTTCAGCATAATTTCTAAGACATGCTTTCCTCTCTCATGAGCACCAAATTCCATTTTGTTTTTTTCCCTGAGTATTCTAGTAATTTCAGTATTTGCCTTTGTGTCTGCTACATGAGTATATATCATTTTTCAATTTTTAAAATTTGTTCTTTTTTGATATACATGACAGTCGAGTACATTTTGAAACATAATACATAATACATGGAGTATAACTTATACTAATCAGATTCTCAGTCCTTTGGTTGTACAGGATGTGAAGTTACACTGGACATATAGTCATGTGAACATAAGAATGTTGTTTCTCAGTCTACTCTATTTCTTATACCCTCTCCTTTCTTCTCATCATTTCCGTTGTCTAGTCCAATAGGCTTTTTTTCTTCCCACCTTCCCTTGTGTGTGTGTGTGTGTGTGCGCGCGCGCGCGCGCGTGCGCGTGTGTGTGTGTGTGCGTGTGTGTGTGTGTGAGTGTGTGTGTGTGACATTTTCTTTATCTATTCATCTGCTTAAGGGCACCTAGTCTGATTCTATAATTGAGCTATTGTGAATTGAGCTGCTATAATCATTGTTGTGGCTGAGTCACTGTAGTTTGCTGATTTTAATTATTTTGGTTATAATTTGAGGAGTGAAATAACTGAGTCAAATAGTTGTTTCATTTTCTAAGGAATTCTCATCCTGTTTTTTAGAGTGATTGCACCAATCTGTAGTCTCACCAGCAGAGTATGTGTGTACCTCTCCCCCACATCCTCACCAACATTTATTGTTACTTGTATTCCTGATAATTGCCATCCTGACTGGAGTGAGATGGAATGTCAGATTAGTTTTAACTTGCATGTCTCTAATTGCTAGAGATGTTGAACTTTTCTTCATATATTTCTTAATCATAAATGACTGTATATTTAATGCATTACTGGTGCTCTATTACAGATCCAGCTTCATCATTTTGCAGTTTAAATTTTGAGTTTTCTAGAACCATTTTAGAATACACTTCTACCCTCCATTTGCTATAATTATTTTTTCACAATTGTGTGCATTATTCTATTTTCAAATATTGCTATTGATTGATAAAAATCCATTCTCATGCTAGAGCTTTGTGTCTTGGTCACTGTAGTTTAACATTGAGAATTCATGTCAGTGTGCTGAACCACAGAGAGTTTTGTCATGCATTTGAAAGAATGGTTCATAGTTTTGGTTTTCTCTTCACAGATTTGTGTAGATTTTAGGGAACTTGTCAATATATCTCTAAATGTGGAGAATATATTGAATCTTTAGATCTATTTGTGGTGCACTGTTTTGTTTTTGTCTCCAAATTTAAAAATATATTTATAGCTGGGCACAGTGGCTCACGCCTGTAATCCCAGCACTTTGGTAGGCTGAGGCAGGAGGATCACGAGTTCAAAGCCAGCCTCAGCAATGGTGAGGCACTTAGCAACTCAGTGAGACCCTGTCTCTAATAAAATACAAAAAAGGGCTCCATGTGGCCCAGTGGTCGAGTGCCCCTGAGTTCAATCCCCAGTACCACACACACACAAAAAAATATATATATATATATATATATATATATATATATATATTTATATATAATATATATATATTTCTAAACTTTGTTTCACTTTTACTAATTCATGAAGATTTAACAAAACTCAAGTCCAATTGAAATTTATTACAATAATCTTCTATAGACTCAATGGCATTTTGAAACAAAGAACCAATGCATATATCCTTGAAAAGATTAATGCATAACATAAAAAAATTCTGGTTTATATACAGAATGGAATACTACTCAGTCTAAAAGAAGAATGAAATGATGGCATTTGCTGGTAAATAGATGGAAATGGAGACTATCATGCTAAGCAAAATAAGCCAGTCCCAAGTAATCAAAGGCCAAATGTCTTCTCTGATATGTAGATGCTAATTCACAATAAGGAGTAAGGTTCTTGGAAAGATTAGTGGTAATTTGGATTGGATGGTGAGTAAAAGAAGGGGAGGAGTTATGGAGATAGTGCTGACAGTAAAATAGATGAGACAATATTACCATCTGTCCGTATATGATTTCATAAACCATGTGAATCTATATTGTAAGAATCTCCCTCACTGTACACATCTTTATGTCTTGAGGAAAGGAATATGGAACAATTGTTGCACCTTTAACACATTGGGCCTTATTTTGGGTGGGATAATGAGGTGTGGTTCAAGAAGTAGGCATCACCATTTGGGGCTGAGTTATACCCATTTGTTCTTTTGTAATCCTGCTTTTTGCTCTGTTGGGGATATAATGTTCCATGGAACCTCCCCTGTGTGTCCCTTTCACTTGTTTTGCCCTTGATCCCCACAAAGAACATGAGATGGGCATGACCTTCCAAGACATCAGTCAATTAGCTGACAGCAAGACATCATGAAACTAGACTCAACTCCATGAAACCTGACACCTGGCCTCGTGTATGAGCCCTGCTGATTAACAGAGCTCAGTTAAGCAGCAGGGCTCACACATTTGTTCCATGTACAAGTTTGTACACAGAGATATTAGTTTGTCCTTCTTACATTGTGCAAACACACTTCTTGAACAAGCTCATGGTTCCTCTCTAGCCAAAACAGCCACAGGGGTGGACTGGGTTCAGATACAGAAGTTATGGCAGCAGCAGCAGATGTAACAGAGGGAGCAAGCCATCTCCCAGAAGAGAGGAGAAGCTTTGCTGGCAGTTTTACTAGCCATGGTGAGAATTCGGTTTTCTGTTCTGTTCCAGAACAGTTCCCTGTGGGATCTGCAATACTCTTACCATTTGATATGAAAAACAAAATGTTCTTGGGAATTTAGGTATTATGGTTCACTAGGAAATTATAGCTAAATAGAAATATACCTATGATCATTGCAAGAACACCTAATATGGGAGTATTACAGTTCAGCAAGTTTGAATTCGTAGGATTGGAGCACGCTTACTATGAAATGAATACCCATGGATTGATATGCAGAAATAAAATTTAGGGTTTATTGAAAGATTTTATAGATTAAAAACTAAACAACTTTTGTATTGTAAAGAGCCACATGAGCCAATCCTTAAGAGTAAAGAAAAACTTAAGTTTTCTATGTAATTCAAGATAAGATGTAAAACGTATAGCAAGCCTAAAGCATGTACACATTCTGTTTTTTACAAAACTTTCAGAAGTTCAAAATAATGTGAAAATGTTTTAAATGCTGTTGATGAAGTATTTATTTAAAATTATGTCCAAAAGTATACCTTACTGGTGGAAAAATTGCCTCATAAATGCACATTTCTGGTTTGTACACTCAATACTGCCAAAAACCAATGTGTGTGTGTGTGTGTGTGTGTGTGTGTGTGTGTGTGTGTGTGTGTGTATTTCTTCTTTTTGAAGCTAAACCACTGGATCATACAAATTTCACTTCTGGGATGAGTTACATCTTACTAAAACATAAATTACTTCTGGAGAATTGTGAATTTTGCATAATAAAATTTTTATTTTGGAGTGATTCATCAGAAATTTTTACCAAATTTTTTCCAGCTAGAGATTTTCTTGAACACCTTAGTAAAAGAAGGTGAAATATTCTTCTCAAAATTAAATATTATTAAGATCATCTCATGAACTGGGCACAGTGGTGCACAACTGTAATCCCAGCACTTGAGAGGCTAAGGCAGGAGGGTTGTGAATTCAAAGCCAGCCTCAGCCATGGTGAGGCACTTAGAAACTCAGTGAGACCCTGTAACGAATAAAATACAAAAAAGGGCTGGAATGTGGCACAGTATTCAAGAGCCCCAGAGTTTAATCTCAAGTACAAAAAAAAAAAAAAAGAAAAAAAGAAAAAGAAAAAGAAAAAGAAAAAAGAAAGAAAGAAAGAAAGAAAAAAAAAAACTATTGGAAGATAAGCTGAATATAATAAAAATTGTTATGCTGAATGCTAATCCAGGTATAGAATTTTCAATTTTTTTTCTACAAGACCAACAAAAAAAAAATCTTCTCAATGTTAGTAAATTAGCAGAAAATGAACACATTCCTATTTAGTGGACAATACATAATTAAAGTTTTTCAAATTACACATATTTATAAAAAAAAAAATTGTACAGACCTGAACAGTTTATTTATATTCTAGACAGCTTTTAGTCTCTAAACTCTTGTTATGAAATAATATTTTCAGTTACTACACATTGATGAATAGACTTGCAGCTAAGTCGTGGGGAAAGGGGAGAGAAATTTTATCTACATTACACAGAATAGAAGGTGAGAGAGAAGAGCAGATAAATCCAGGCACAACTGGTGGTGGTGGCACAGGAAGTTAATCAGTCCTGGTCGTAATGTGCATCAGTACAAATGCCTCTGGCTCCACAGTAATTACAAGACCCCAGGACCAGTGTTGTCCAAGCACCCTGGACAGAATGACCCTAGTAGAACAGAGCAAGATCCCCCAGAATTTTACAGCAACATGCAGGACCTCCCTGAAATACAGGGCAAGCACTGGAAACTGGGACTCCTGGAAATCTATTCACTGAAGCCTTGAGAGGGGTATTGCCTTCTTGAGGGCTGACCACCTCCAAGGGGCGGCACCTATTATGGAGTAGGGATGAGGAATGACTGCTGGGTAAGAAGGTTGCAGCTCTCATGTATATGGGAACACTGAATCCAGTGCTCCTGAGTTCCCATCAGAGGCCATTTTATATAATGTTAAAACAAGAATTCCGCCGGACGCGGTGGTGCACACCTATAATCCCAGCACTTTGGAGGCTGAGGCAAGAGGATCATGAATTCAAAGCCAGCTTCAGCAATGGTGAGGAACTTAGCAATTCAGTGAGAATCTGTCTCTAATAAAATACAAAAAAAGGCTAGGGATGGCCGGGCGTGGTGGCACACGCCTATAATCCCAGCACTTGGGAGGCTGAGACAGGAGGATCATGAGTTCAAAGCCAGACTCAGCAATGGCGAGACACTTAGCAACTCAGTGAGACCCTGTCTCTAAATAAAATATAAAAAAGGGCTGGGGATATGGCCCAGTGGTGGAATGCCCCTGAATTCATTCCCCGGTACCATAAAAAAAAAAATAAATAAATAAATAAATTCCTGGCTAGCATCTGGGATCTTTTGTCAGCAAAGGCTCCATTAGTGATGTAGAAAAAATGAATCTCCACACCCAAGGTATTTTCAGAGAGCAGATTTGTTAGCTGCAGGGTTCAGAAGGGTATCACCTAAAAAGAATCAGAAAGGCGAGTTAGGAATTTTGGTGCTCTTTACATCCAGTGGAAGGGGGTGGAAATTTACACTTTTTGTAGGAGTATACTTAAAGGTCTTTTTGTTTTTGTTTTTGTCACAGAAAGTGCTTTGTGCAAAATTTGTATGTTAAGTCAGAGGTCTTCCAAGGTTGACCACAAAAGCAGAAATAACATCATCAAATCTGCATTCTAACTCACATTGAGTTCTTTGCAGAAACATTTTTAGATATTCTATTTAAAGAAAATTATGGTGAGGGTCTCTGTAGAAACTTATTTAAGATTCTTAGGTGGAGAAGGGGACATGACTATGAAGACATCAGACCTGGACCCTCCTTACCTGGCTTTTGGTCACACATCGTGTATGAAGAAAATCATCACATGATTTTCCCAGAGCTAGTGAGGTACCCTAAACACAGAGAAATCAAGCCTCGGTTTTCTGGCTTATTCCACCTCAATATTAATCATGGGGAGAATAGCTAAGTTGAAAGTCAGTTTTTAAAATTCACTGGTATAAAAAACTTTTAAAAAGAAAGGGACAAGGGCTGGGGTTGTGGCTCAGCGGTGGAGCGCTCGCCTAGCACGTGCGCTGCCTGGGTTCGATCCTCAGCACCATGTAAAGGCAAACGCATTGTGTACAACTAAAGCAAATAAATAAATATTTTAAAAAATTAAAAAAATATTTTAAAAAAGAGAAAGGGACAAGCTACAAACGGGCAGGAAACACGTTCAGAGCTGCATCTACTGATGTTGTTTTCAGTGGGGTCCACAGACAGCGCAGCAACAAACTCACGACCTGACCTCATGCTAGAATGCCTGCCTAGTATGCACAAGGCAGGAATAGGTCCCTAGCACGAGAAAAAGAAGAAACAACTCCATTAATTATATGGCAACATGTATTTTGAGAATATGCCTATCCAAACAATACATACAAATAACAATATTTTATAATTCCCTATAATGTGCCTGCCTACTACCCAACAAATGAGACTTAGAACAAGCAGTAGTGACACAGTGGTGGTCCAAAAGACATCAACAGACAAATAAGACATCACAGAAGGGGCTGGGGTTGTGGCTCAGTGATAGAGTGCTTGCATAGCACACGTGGGGCCCTGGATTCCTTCCTCAGCAACACATAAAAATTAGTGAATGAATGGTATAAAGTTATTGAGTCCAACTATAACTAAAAGATAAGTATTTTTTTAAGACATCAAGTAAAAGGAAAAGACAGCAGCAGGGTACACTAGGGAACATGCATCTGGTCCCAGCTTCCAGGAGGCTGAGGCAAGGTGACCACAAGTTTGAAGCCAGCCTCACCCCATTTCCAAAAATCATGATTAAAAGGGCTAAGGAGAAGCTATGTTGTGCAGCACTCCTGGTTGAAATATGAAAGAAGAAAGGGTGCAAAAATAGAAGGAATAGATATTTCACCAATCTCTTCATAAGGCTGGAGTGGAGAGGCCAAAACTGACATATACAATGTGTAAAGAAACTTTAGAAAGAAACAAAATAGTAAGTTGTAAAGTCGTAAAATAACAATTGATTTTTGAGAAGGAATAGTGGGCAGCAATGTTGTGAGAAAAAACTGGCCAGCCCCAGGTCAGTCCCACTGACCCTCCCTGGTGTGCAACCAGGCTCCAGCCAGTCCTGCCAACCTCCACCCAGAGCCAGAGACAGCAAGAACAGACCTGCCCACTCTGCTTGAGTTTGGCTTGCTGAGGACAGTCCTGGGGACCTAACTTGGAGTGCCGCCAGGCCCAGGTCAGTCCTGCTGAACTTCACCCAGTGAGGTCGGCCCCAGGTCAGTCCTGCTGACATCCCCTTGAGTGTGGCCAGGCACAGGGAAGTTCTGCCAACCTCTGCCCAAGCACAGGCAGGCCCAGGTCAGCCCAGCCCACACCCTCACAGTTCAGGTGAGTCTAGGAGGGCTTCACTGACCTCCGCTTAGAAGACTGCCTCTTCCAACCAACAGACCACCACAGAAGCTCAGACACAACCAGTTCGACCCAAACCTGTCACATCTTCCTTGAGACAAGTGAGCAAGGTCCCTTGTCTGAAATAATAGGAAGAGAAAGCAAGGCATCTCTCCTTCTTCTAGGAATAACGTAAGACAAAAATGGCGCCGCGATGGTTAATCCTATCTCCTTATTCTTACTGTGTCTCTGTGTGACCACTAGGGGCTCAAAAGTTAGCTATTAAACATAAATCTGGCCACACAAATTTACACTGTGGAGTCTGATCCAGGAGCTCTATAGCAAATTCTTTAGTACACGAGTAAAATAGGTTTATAATTAGACATTAGGCTTATAAGTAATGATTAAACTTTGGCTTTTGCTGTGCCCCATAGTTCAGACTTTTCTAAGTTATAGTTATAAGGTTTTAAGTTATAGTTATAAGGCTTTCTTGTGATTGATAAGGATTATTTTATCTTAGGTAAGTTTAGGATATTAGTTTAAGATATATTGATATAAGTTTTCCATGGTAGAGACCCCTTAGATCTAACACCTGATCAAAGGAAAAGTACCTGTCAGCTTAACTTATGAATAATAGCTATACTTCCATCTTTTTAGTTCAAAACAAAGTTATTATAGGAAACAATAGTAAGTTGAGTTCAGTCAATGTTTAGCTATGATATATTAAGGCAATCAAAGTGTGAGACATTGTGAATGATCTTAAAGGACTGTAAAAATAGTTTTAGGTAGAAACATGCTTTTGTTCTTGACATTTAAGATTGATCAATATATGGTTTTTTTACATCTTTAGATAAGTTTAATCAGTAATATGTACTTAGAACAATATCCTGTTTTCCTCAGAATGTATAACCCTAAAATTCTTTAATGTAACTTGTTTCCTTCATAATGTATAACTCTGAAATTCTTTAATGTAACCTCAAAAGCTGTAACATAAAAGACTGTGCTGTCTGGGTTATAAAAACTCTGGTAAAAAAGTAAAGTTAGAGATAAGCCTCCAGACTTGTGTGCTGCGTGGTCTATTGCTCACCTTTCCGCCAACGTTTTCACCCCCTGACCTTCCGGAGCCAGACTCCGGCACAAACCAACCTGTGCTGACCCAGACCCAGGTTCTCAAAGCATACTTTTGGAACAAGGGCAGGATATGATAGCCCAACATTAAGGGGAGGCACAGACAACCTGCAAGGACATTATAAAAATATAGAAAAGAAACTGTAATAACTCATATCTATACTGTAATAAAGTATGGCTAAAAGAAAACATGCAAAAGCAAGGGAGAAAAGTACCCCAAACAAACCAGGATTCTACAACAGAACCCATGCTCAGTGAAGCTGATGAAATGTCAGAGAAGGAGTTCAGAAGGTTCGTGATAATCTGTGAATCAAAGAAAGACCTAAAAAAGCATATACAGGCAAAAATTGACCACTAAATCAAAGATAAAACAGAGCCAATGCAGGTAGCAAAAGATTACTATAAGAAAGAGATAGAAACTCCAAAAAAAAAAAAAAAAAAGTCAGAAATCCTTTAAATGAAGGAAATAATGAACCAAATACAAAACACAATTGAAGGCATTACCAACAGACTAGACCAACAGGAAGAAGGAACTTCAGACAATGAAGTTCAATGTCAGCTTGTTATATAAGTTGGTCCTGAAAAGTTCATATTGGTAAGAATGTGAAAAGAGGCTAAAGGATGATTCCATATCAACAGGAGGCCCTGAGGGTGAATTGTATGACATTCTGTGGATATTACCAACTGTGTGTCTACTGGACTGTGTTCTGGGTTTCTACATTAGCAAACACAAAGGAAACTCAGATTTTCTTAATTCTAAATTTGAATGGATCTCAAACTAAGGACTTTCTATCTTGTTAATAAAATACTATGCTTTTTGCCAGGTGTGATGGTGCATGCCTGTAATCCTAGCCTCTCGAGGGGCTGAAGCTAGAGAATCACAAATTTAAAGCCAGCCTCAGTAAAGATGAGGTTTTAATCAACTCAGTAAGAACCTGTCTCTAAATAAAATACAAAATAGGACTGCAAATGAGGCTCAGTGGCCTAGTGCCACTGAGGTCAATATCAGGTAGCCCCACCCCTCCAAGGAATGCCCCCTCTTCCTGCTGATAAACAGAATCACATACTCTGGGACAGAAGCTTCTGTGCTTCTCCTTTGCTAACAAAGCAATAATTTCCTTTCACCCCCTTACTGAGGCTGGACCTCAGCACACATGCTTTTTCTTTTTTTAATGTTTTATTCACTCAAATCACTAAATACAATTCCACTCTATTTGTTCTTAATCAAGAAAGTGACAATCCTTAATCCTAGGCACTTCAATAGGCATAATGAATCCACACCAAACAAGTCTAAGATAATTCTCAGCACTGCAAACACACTTCATCATGACAGGCTCATAACAAACATTCCCTCTACTTGCTAAGCCTACGGGCTAGTTTTAAAGTCTTAAGTCTTAGGTCGCAAGTCCAGCAGATGCACACTCAATCAGATCATGGTGATCAGATCAGGAACCAAGGCAGGCTCCCCCTGGTGTGGAGCTGATAGCTGGCTGAGGAGATGGTTGTAAGGAGAAGTCCTTTTCTCATCAGTCAAGAGGCTGGTGTAGAGTTGGAGAGTGGTGAGGATGACACAGAGGTTGAGGCAGATGAGAAGAGTTTGGAGGTCAGTCCAGGTCCTCATCAGACTCTCCAGTATGTGGGCATCAGTGTTGGCTGGCTGAATGTCTGTTCATTGTCTCCATCATTTATAATTTTGGGGGGCTTTTGCCTGCCCTTTCAACCCCTATCAGTCGCTACTGTTTTTCTCAGTGACATCATTGCTCTGAGGGTACAGACTCTGGTCTGGTGGTGCCCACCCTGATTTTCTTGCCTCTTGCTTATCAGGGAGTTTTCAGGACAAGGGTAAAATCACAGAGACTGTCCCATGTGTTTAAGCCAGTTTTGTAAGGAGTGGATTAATTTATCAAGCTATCCCTGATGACTAAGGTGGAGTACTCTATAACCGGGCCTGGTGGGGACTTCAGGTTTTAAGCAAAGTTTTAGAATGCTGTTGCTTAGGCTGAGGCCTAAGGCCATCCTCTTACTGCCTCAGCATCCCAGAGTAACTGTTGTTTGTTTTTGTGTTGAGGTTTGTACTGAGTACCAAAGAATAATAATAATTTAATGAATCTGATATTAACTTAGTGTTTGTGTGGAAATAGTGCTTAATGCTATAAGTGTCATGAATATGTCCTGCCTTGTCATACACTGTGACATGCACAGTGAGTATCCATGGCAACGCCTGAAAGAGCCCCCGCGTATGTAACCCTGATAACAGAGTGCATGACCCTGATATGTCACTATGAGTGACGTAAGGGCCTAGCTAGAAATAGTATATAAACCGAGTCCCCAGCTCACTCAAGCGAAGCGCCTTCAAGATGACCAGACCCCGTCACGCTTCCCGTCGGAGTGACCTGCTGATGGTGCCGGCTGCTTGCTGAGTTCCCGGACCAGACTTCATCTGATCCAGCGAGCGGCTAAGAAGACGTCCCTTGGTGAGCCCCCTGGGACTCGGGGAGATAGAGGCTAAGTTAGGACTGTGTGAATCTAGCTTTGAATTTGGTTGTGAATAAACCGTGGCATTGCAAAGACATATCTGCCTCTGTCTACTTAATGTGCTCAAAACAGTTGGCGTAGTCAGCAGGATTGTTAACTTAAGGATGAAGGGTCGAAGAGTCTGAAACCCCAAAAGGCACCCGCTGAAAGGTGGAAAGACCGGCAAGGACATTGGGTTAGCCCGAAAGGCACCTGCTTCTTCGGAGGTAGTAAGACCGGCAAGGGAGTTTCTCCCACGGTGCGAGCCCAGTCCAAGGTGGCGGATGACCACGACCCAGACTCCTGACCATTAGCAGTTCAGTCCGATGAAAAATTGGCTAGCAAAACGAGCCTACAATAAGGCAGAGGTTATTCTCAACCAAATTGTAGTTGAAGGATTAAGGTGGAGCGCTCCAAAATTTTACTTTAAAAAGAAGGAAGCTAAGGCTTGGCTGTATATAGCAAGAGCACTTGCTTAAGGCTCCTGCCCTAAAAATGGGTCTGATAGAAAAATTTAAGAAATTGAATTTTTTCAAGAAACAGCCAAGTAAGGAACTAAAACCTCAGTCAGACTGGAGGACTTATGAAAGAATAGTACAAGAAAAATTGCCCAAATTCCAGAAAGGAACTACAGTGGATATTCCATTGACCAATGCTGAAGTATTGCAACCCATCCTGGCTAGGGCCCCCAGGACGGAGATACCAGCATTGCTCATTAAGACCATAGATGACCTAGATCAAGATAGAATGAAGGGCAAAAGACTAGTCAGAAATGCGCTGCAGCGAAACAGCAACAATCCTTTCTTACAAAATATTATTGACGAGGAGGTTAAAGCGAGGAGTAGTAAACAGGCGTTTCCGGCCACAATGACGCGCTTATCGATGACACCCAGTCGGGGCAATCGAACAGAGTCGCCCGACAGACTTGAGGAAGTGCCCGAAATAACTGTAGAGCAGAGGGATTTAACTCGGGCAGAAATTCAACAATACAAACAGGAATTTGCACAAAAGGAAAGTAAGGACATAGAATATCTTTTAAAATTATGGGATAAAGGAGCAAACACCATTATGCTCAATGCCCGTGAGATGAACTCATTGAAAAGTATTATAGAAAATCCACATGTCTACCAGGCCCTTGAGGCTATAATAGAAGTAAATAATGATCATGAAACTTCTTTAATGAATTGGGTAGCCAAAGCCTGGATAAATGCTTTTCCAACGCTGGATTGGACTCAATTTGAGTCCTCCGCTAGATGGGACAACTTGGAACAGGCAATTAACATCTTAAGGAAACTTGGAGTGACAGCCATGATGTATACAGATGCTAAAACTCCCAAGGCTGCACAGCTTACCCCTGCTATGAAAAAAATAATTATTTCAGGGGCACCACCGCACATGAAAATGACCATCATGTCTGCCTTAGCAAACATCAAAACTGTTAATGAGGCAATAGAATATTTCAGACAAGCAAGGGAAATGCAAGGGGGTAAGGTGTTAACTTTCATGGCACAAAAACCTAAGCCAATAACAAGAGTAGCACCCACCTTTTTGACTCAGGTTAAAAACAGAACATTCCCTAATAGGAATCCTGGACCTAACAGGATTCCACAAAAATATAAACCACCATTCTCTACCATAACCAGAAATCAACAGAATTACTCATGGCAAAATGCAATCATGAGGCCAAAAAACGTATATCGGGGGGCCACAAGGCCCCCAATCAGACCCTATATCCAGAGACCCCCATTAGGAGCCAACTTCAGGGGAACAAGAACCAGATTCAGACCACCGGCAAATCCAATGCGCAATGTACGCATGTACGCATAATATGGGGTGATCATGATAATAGACCTTATGTCCAATTAGCTATAAGAATAAAAAATGCAGAAAAGAGGGAAAAATTTTTAATAGATACAGGAAGTCAAGTTACCATCTGTAACAGTATAGCCAAAGACCCCAATGCTAAGAATTGGATAAAAATTGAAGGAATAATAGGGGATATTTTGGCAGAACAAACTAAAATGCAAATACTTAACTACAATAGACCCCCATTAGAAGGAAAATTACTATTAGCAGAAACCCCATGTAACATTTTAGGGATGGATTGGATCCCCATAATTTTCCAAAATTGGCTACCCTTAAGAAAAAATAAAAGTGACCCATTAGAAATGTATTTCTGTGCCCTAACAGCAGTAAAGATGGAACCTGTAGTTTTGCCCAGAATTCCCCCTTCATTCACTAAACAGTACCCCTTAAAGGGAGGCCACACTGATGTAACTAAAATCATTGAAAAACTGCTACAAGAAAACATAATTGAGAGGACAGCCTCATTCAATTACAATAGTCCAGTTTGGCCAGTGTTAAAACCTAATGGGGCCTACAGATTTACAGTAGATTACAGGAAAATCAATGAACTTTCACCACAAATGCCTGGACACCTACCAGAAGTAGAGACCATCTTTTCAGAGATCAGAAATGCAGAACCCAAGGTTTTTGCAGCAATAGACTTATCAGACATGTTTTTTGCCATCCCGCTGGCTGAAGAATCTAGGGAAATTACCACTTTTACCTGGAATAGTAAACAATACAGGTTCAAAAGACTACCACAAGGATATAGAAACAGCCCTATCATAGCCCATATGGCAATATCTCAATCCATTCCATGGAAAGAAATTCCAAAGGAGGTGTTAGTGCATTCATATATAGATGACATCATTATAGCAGGACAAGAAATATCTTTAGTCCAAAAGACACTAGACTTAATGGTGTCAACACTAAGAAATAAAGGATGGACTATAAATGAAGAGAAAATACAAGGTCCCAAAGACACTATCAAATTTTTAGGAGTATTCTGGAATGCCACCGGACCACAAATTCCAGAAGGGACAATCTCAAAGATCAAAGGACTCAAGGCCCCCTCCAACAAAAAAGAAGCACAACAGTTAATAGGACTTTTTGGATATTGGAGACAACACCTTCCATACATGCAAAACCTGCTTGCGCCGATCTATAAGGTTACTAGGAAAGCCGCTGACTTTGAATGGGCACAACCACAGAAAGAAGCTTTTAGAAAATTGATTGAATATATAGAATTGTATAGACAATTGTTTGTACCTGTGCGTTCAGACACCTTAATAGTTGATGTACTGTACATAAATGGATATGGAAATTGGGGAATTTTTGTTAAAAGGGAAGGTAAAACCATACCTGTTGGCTTCTATTGCAAACGCTTTCCTTACTCTGAGATAAAATATTCTAAATTTGAAAAACTCATTTGGAATTTATTTGAGGCATTAAAGGTCATCTCTTTGATCAGGAAGGACCAATGTCTAATAGTCCGCACGCCTATTCCTATAATGGAATGGCTTAAAATGACTCCAGACGAAATCAACGGCCTACCAATGGAACAAAGAGTTCTAAAATGGAAATGGTACATTGAAGGGGTGCTTGTGAACAAGCTGGAATCACATAACTCCAAATTCATGGAGGATGTGACAAATCAGCCCCTGGTACCAACACCGGTAGAGCCACTTGATGAAACAACAAAACCCATAGGAGTATGGGGACCTGAATTCAAAGAACAAACCAATGCTTGGTTTACGGATGGATCTGGAGTCATAAAAGCAGGGAAGCTGCACTGGAAATGTACAGCCTACAGACCCTCGGACAAGACAATCCTAACTGATCAGGGGGTGGATAAAACAGCTCAACACGCAGAGCTTATGGCAGTCAAATTAGCAATTGAAAAATCAATACAAGAAAAAAGAAAAACCATATATATTTATTCAGATTCTTGGGCAGTTTGCAATGGTATAGCCATATGGTCTGGTAAATGGAAAATTACTGATTGGAAAATTAATGGAAAGGATGTTTGGTCCAAAGAATGTTGGGAATGGATCGCAAAACAGGACATAAAAATATATATCAAACATGTAGATGCCCATACTAATAGAGAAAGTAAGGAGGCCAAAGGAAATCAAATGGCCGATGATCTAGCCAGTGTAAACATGATAAGTCTAAAAGGAAAATGGATATGTAAGGAAACAGGCCCAACCAAGCTAACGTTACAGCGGAAATGGCATATACAGAAGGAACCTCTAGACTCACCAATAACATTGGACGAATTATTAAATGTACATAAAACATTAGGCCATATTGGCACTCATGGATTATATGATTGGTTTAGGAAAAGGAACCTAAAAGTAACCTGGCTAAAATGCAAACAGGCCATAACCAGATGCACAGAATGTCCAAAACTTTCACTTAGATTCAACACTCATAGACAACAGGACACCCCCATAACTAGACATTTTAATGAAAGAATACAGATAGACTATATAGGTCCTTTGAAAGATTTTGGTGATAAATGGGTATGTACAATGGTCGATGTGCATTCTGGCCTAGGACTGGCACTGCATACTAACAATGCAACCCAACGTCATACTATAGAAACTGTATGGGAATGGTGTAGTAGTTATGGAATGCCTAAAGTCATAGAATCAGACCAAGGTACTCATTTTACAGGAAAAATAATACAAAAAGTGGTCAAAGACTTAGGCATTCATTGGGATTTTCACACTACATATAACCCTACAGCGGCAGGGAATATTGAAAGATGGAATGGTTTATTAAAAACTTCATTATGGCATCTAAAGGATTTACCTATCCAAAAGGCATTACGCAGAGTTGTAAATGTTTGACAAACATGAGGATGCAAATTTCACAGCTATAACCATCCATCATCCAATGAGGAATCAAAGATTGCCATACAACATCTCTATCAATGCCACAATGGGGATAGCATTGAATTTTACAGGACAAACACATTCCAATGCATCCCAAATCCCAATAGCTACATTTATGAACACATACGGATTCTACATCATCCACCTGGACTTACACAAAAAGGAAAAATAAATGTCAGTGTAGTATACACTGGGAATGGCACAGAATGGAATCAACATAGAAACAGACTAAAGGATGGACTTTTCAAACACTTGATGCTCATGATGAAAATGCCCAAGCAAAAGTTGAATCCAAATAATTCTACATTGGTACATTGGATACCACCAGGAGGAATGAAATGCAAGAACCAACAAGTAATAAAACCACTCTTCTATGTCTGCTATGCATCAAAACAATTTTTTGGAAGCCAGTTATGGTATGTACCTCTGGATATTTACAACCACTCAACACTCAATACGACCCATCTCATCGAACATGATAAAGAACTCCCACTAAAACCAGCTGTCACACAACTAGGATATAACCCAATATAACCTTCACAACTTTTGTGTCAGAACAATGCACCTGGACACCAGAAGAAGCTGACAACAAATCAATCAACTTCTGGATGACATCAGGTATGGACATACAATTTCCAGAGAAGTATTTTGGAAAAAACCCATACATGTTTTACATGTTAGGATTCCAGAACCAGAAATGGACAGTTATGGACTTAGTAGCACATGAAGTAGTTAGAAACTACACTTCATTTATGATGAACACAGAAGAATGGCTCAAGGTATACGAGTTTCCTATATCACATGAAGACTGCTACATTAAACCCTCATCAATGACACCATGTATCATAGATAGAGGCGGATTCAACGAAACTCACAGACTCATTACTCTACACTATAAAACCCCAGTGATTTTCCCACCATGGGAAGAAATGGTCACAACAGAAGCTCCAGGCTTTGTTCCAGCAACTATTTACCCATATAAGGTGTTATATAAACCACAGGTGGAGAAGATACAACTCAGATGGAACTTTAAAAACATATATCCACCAGATATGAAGATTTGTGGACAACACCAATTTCTACCTAACCTGGAACTCACTTATGGAGCCTCAACTTCACTACGAAGGCCTCTCCAATTGGCAGCGGTAGGAGCTTTCATCGCAGGGACCGCAATCGGTGCCCTAATCGCGGCAGCAATGACAGAAGAGCTAAGAGCTAAAATTGATGTGTTATACAACATGAACCAACATCAGAATAAAGCAATACAAGCTATATCTAATTCATTGCACACTGCAAGCACCATGATACACAAGATAATAATTGAGCAAGAGATAATGCAGAAAGAAATAGAAGAAACTGTGAAAGACACAGACCGCAAACTTGCAGTTCTTGAATCAATGATCTTAAATTTAAGAAGAGACCAGGAATGCCAACACATTGAAAGAATGCTGGACCAAGCATTTACGGAAGTAAGAGAACTCTTTCTAGTAGGGAGAACTACACAACATGCTGGACAAATATCTATTTTGGACCCTACTAAATTTTCATACTGCACAGGTGGACTTTGTGAAATAAACCTATTGAGAGTCTCTACCGCCTACAGCTATGCGGCATACAAGACTATTGCTTTCCCTAAAAGATTGGGAAAGGACTGGATTCTACCTTTAGGCTCATACCTCTGGATTAAGGAATTGAATAGCTATATTAACATTGAAGATACTTACCCCCTAAGTCCAAACACAGTGTTCACAACAGAATTATATCATAAGCAGTTACAAACATCAGAAGTAAGACTTGTATCTGCACCCACCAGATTAGTAGACCTAGGCACTTACAGAATTGGACATTGCAATAATGGAACACATGGGATATATAGGCACCAAAATGCCTCATACAAGGACTTTTTGCAACTAGATGCTGGATGCTATATGCACAGTAATATTTTGAAACTAGAAATCCTAAACCATGCCAACCAGACTGAACAAGCGATCTTAACTTCACTTCAGTATGTCTCAAATCATACATTTGGACTTAACAGTTTCTGGCTACCACAATCAACAGATGAAGAACTATTAAGAAAGTCCAGAGAAGCTACCCAACACATAAATGAAATCATCCAACAAAATAGGAAGGTACTTACAAACATACATAGTCATGTACAGGAGGACATGAAACATTTTGATGCTTCAGTTACCACACTGGACAACATAAGGCACATACTTCACACAGACACCCTCGCCTATAACCATGTCATTGATTCAATAAACAAAGATTGCAACGATATTGATGTGCTTAGGAAAATGATTATAGCAGATATTTCTTGTATTATCAGATGGAACCCCTGGCATTGGTTCCACGAGATCAAACAATATGCTATATATATGCTTATTATAATCATTTTATTTAAAATACTGACCCACATATCATGAAAAACAACTGAAAAATCACCTGCTTTTGTTTTAACAGATGCACAAGCTTCTGCGCACCCATAGACTCGAATGCACTGATTTTTGTCCCTGGATGCTTAAAGATACATTTTTCAGATCCTTCCTACACTACTCATTAACAATGGAACAACAAATGATTCTTTTCAAAATTTTACAAATGAGAAATGCTACTTGTATATTATGCACTGATCCCACACTTCCTCTCTATTCCTTACAACATCCATCAGAGACAATCTCTCAATCATTACTTCTTTCACCAATATATTACACAAGATCATATAAATTCCCCGGATCTCAGTCTTGGCTATGATATATGTGTTCCACTCCACAACTATCCTTTTGAGATGATCCTATATGTTTTCCATGTTATTAGCCATATGCCTGGCTCCACATGCATACAACCATTCCATGTACAATACAAACTTTACATACAGAAAATGATTTTGGAAAAACTTCGCCTTGATGAACCCAGCACACTGCCTGTTTTGAGCATAGCACCATGGCGGATACCCCCCAATTCACGCTGGGAACCTAAACCGCTTTTTGACGTATGTTTACTTGTTATTCTCAGGAAAAGCATCAACCTCAGCTGCATTTATTTCACCTGCCATAAACGAGCTTCATACGGAAAACCTCATTCCATACACCCTCATATTTTAGTCTAGACCGGCTACATGCGAAGACCCAACTCCAAAAGAAACCTCTCTGACATCAACAATTACCTTTTTATCTTGTATCTTTTATATCTTTATATCAGATGTGTATCTCGCTTTTAACCGATATGTGGAAGAAGCTCAACTTCTGTTGTTCACTTAAACCTTTTGGACACTATGCGGATTGTACAATGAAAGGATATGTAATGTTACACCCTCCTGTATGTAATACCGACGAATATTATACTTTGTACCCCTAACTAACGATTCCCTCAAAGACCTGGATACCCCAGACCTTTTTGGAATCGGGGGGTGAAATGTACTGAGTACCAAAGAATAATAATAATTTAATGAATCTGATATTAACTTAGTGTTTGTGTGGAAATAGTGCTTAATGCTATAAGTGTCATGAATATGTCCTGCCTTGTCATACACTGTGACATGCACAGTGAGTATCCATGGCAACGCCTGAAAGAGCCCCCGCGTGTGTAACCCTGATAACAGAGTGCATGACCCTGATATGTCACTATGAGTGACGTAAGGGCCTAGCTAGAAATAGTATATAAACCGAGTCTCCAGCTCACTCAAGCGAAGCGCCTTCAAGACAAACAGACCCCGTCACGCTTCCCGTCGGAGTGACCTGCTGATGGTGCCGGCTGCTTGCTGAGTTCCTGAGTTCCCGGACCAGACTTCATCTGATCCAGTGAGCGGCTAAGAAGACGTCCCTTGGTGAGCCCCCTGGGACTCGGGGAGATAGAGGCTAAGTTAGGACTGTGTGAATCTAGCTTTGAATTTGGTTGTGAATAAACCGTGGCATTGCAAAGACATATCTGCCTCTGTCTACTTAATGTGCTCGGGACAAGGTTAAAACTCAGGGCCTCACCCATGCTATGAAAGCACTCTGTTGATGAAGCTTAGCTCAGTCCCAGAGGTTCCCTTCTGTACCAGATGCAAAGCAAATGCTTCCTACCTGGAATAGTTGCCATCATAGCCCGGAAGCTCCTCCTGAAAAGGGCTGGGGCCAAGAATTTGTCACTCTAGCAAATTTCAGCCAGTGATTGGATAATCTTTCTATCAGTCAAGATGCAGAGGCCTTGAAATTATCAATCAGGCATGCTGGGGTGAAACTGTCCAATCAGTGCATTGACCGAGAGGAAGGGCGGGCTTCCGCAGGCTTTTCTTCCTCACCAGCTTGGCTTCTCCATTTTGAGGCCTCATGTTCTCCACTTCAGCGTCCCAGGTGACTCTTTGCAGGCTGTGTCCCCGCAATCTGGATAGACCAGTGGTTCCTCAAGAGGACGCCAGGTTACCAGGGAGGACGAAAATGGTGAGATTTTTACTAGGGCTGAAGGTACGGGGTCAGCACCTGCCCTGGGGCCCTGGAGTGCAGGTAAGCTGTGGAACGTGGCGGAGTCCTTGCAGGCTGGTGACTCTGAGTTTTGTCCTCTGGTCCCCATGGGTTGCATGGGCATCTCAGGTCCCCGCCATCCTCTTTGCTTCCTCCTTGTTGCCTGCACTGACTATTCCACATGTGTAGGAAGCAGGGTCACAAATGCACTTTCCTTCTCCCTGTTGAGCTCCTCTGAAGGCTCTGAAGGTCCTTAAAATTGCAGTTGCCTCCTGGGTCCTAAAATGCCCCCTTCCTCTCCACTTCACAGCATCATCAAACATTCATTCTTCCTACTATGTTTCAAATGGACACAGTGATATTGCCAGTTGTTGGTGAGGAGTTCTGCTCCCCCAAATGTTGTTGTTCGAACAGTAGAGAAACACGCCGAGGCAAGCACATAAAACAGGGTTTACATAAAAGGGGTTACAGACTTCTCAAGGCAGGAAGAAGGGGGCCATTGCTGGTATCTTTGTGCGTGTGTGTGTGTGTGTGTGGTACCAGGTATTGAACTCAGGGGCACTCGACCACTGGGTCACATCCCCAGCCCTTTTTTGTATTTTATTTAGAGACAGGGTCTCACTGAGTTGCTAAGTGCCTCGCCATTGCTAAGGCTGGCTTTGAACTCACGATCCTCCTGCCTCAGCCTCCCAAAGTGCTGGGATTACAGGCGTGCGCCACCGTGCCCGGCTTAATTGCTGGTATCTTGATAATCCCAAGAAGCCAGGCATGTCTGCTTTTTTTTTTTTTTTTTAATATGTCCTAGAGCTTCCTTTGTTCTCCTGCTCTCTTCCTCTTAACTCTCTCCTTCCTGCATATGGGACCAGGGCCAGTGGGATGGCCAAAAGGTAAAAACCAGATGGGCTGAAGGAGGAAGGATCAAAACACATAACTACTTTTTAGCTCCCTGTAGGGAGGGGCAGTTCCTGGGATGGGTTACCTTGGCAACAGGTTGAGGCAGGGCCACATTCTTTTTAAGGGTGGAGGAAAGGCTCTGAAGGAATTAACATTGCAATCCCTCAGGGCATAGGCTCCCAAAAGTCTCCACTTTCCTGGACTTATTCAAAATTGGCTTTCTTTATCTGACCTGACTCAATTTACCTATTTATACTGACTGCCTATCAGATTCTAGCTTCAACAGCCTATTAATTATTATTTTTCATCTAGTGAAATATTGAAAAGAATATGTGTGTGTGTGTGTGTGTGTGTGTGTGTGTGTGTGTGTGTGTGTATTTAATCGGAGAATCAAAACTAGGGCCGTATTATAAGGGACCTTCGAATCCCCCTTCTCCCCTTTTATTAAGTATTGATATCTGGTCCCACTTGTTTTGGAAGCTGGCCTCCAACTTGTAATCATACAGCTTCAGCTGCCCAAGCTTCTGAGAATACAGGCTGTGCCACTATCCCTGGCATGAATGACATTTTTGAAAACATTTGTTTTCTACTTCTGAATGTTATACTTGGGGAGGAATCACTTAACACTTCCCTGTTTTTTTTTTTTTTTTTTTTTTTTTTTTTTGTCAAAATAACCACTTTAAATGAAATAAGGCAGTTGATGATAGATCCTAGGAATATTGAATCCTGGGCTACATACCCAGACTTTTTTTTTTTTTTTTTTTTTTTGTACTGGGGATTGAATTCAGAGGCACTTGGTCACTGGCCTACATGCCCAGCCCTTTTTTGTATTTTATTAGAGACAGGGTGTCACTGAATTATTAAGTGCTTTGCCATGGCTCAGGCTGGCTTTGAATTTGTGATCCTCCTTCCTCAGCCTCCCAAGTGCTAGCATGACAGGCATGTGCCACCATGCCCAGCATTTTTTTTCTTGATGTGTTATTTCTTAACATAAATTTGTTTTCTTTTTGATACATGACATTAGAATGCATTTTGACACATCACACATAAAGAGCTCTATTTTCTGATTGTACATAATATAAATTTATGGCAGTCTTTTAATCATATATTCTCATAGGGAAATAATGTCTTATTCATTCTTCTGTCCTTCATCCTCAGCCCTTTTAAATTTGAATTTTAGATAGGGTCTTGCTATGTTTCCAAGCCTGGATTGAAAGTTGTGATCCTCCTGCCTCAGCTTCTGAATCTGTTGGGATTAAAGTCTTTGACAACCCCAGCTACAGAAAATACTTTATTTTGATAAAAATATTAATTACCATACTTAGGAACATGTATTCAACTTACCTAGAATGTTTATGTGTCCCACCCCAGAGGAGATTACATCCTTTCTTTTCTTTTCTTTCTTTCTTTCTTTCTTTCTTTCTTTCTTTCTTTCTTTCTTTCTTTCTTTCCTTCTTTCTTTTGTTTTTCTTTTTTTAATACAAGTGCATGAACCCAGGCACTGAGCCACATTCCAGCCATTTTTATATTTTATTTTGAGACATGATTTTGCTAAGTTTATTATGGCCTCACTAAGTTGCTGAGGCTGGCTTTGAATTGAGTAGTCCTCCTGCCTTAGCCTCTACAGCTGCTGCGATTACAGTGGGGCACTGTTGTTCATGGCCTACCTGAACATTCATAAAATAAAGTTTTGTATGAATACATTAACTAGTTGTAATGGTAGGATCATCAGATTGGTGAGCAACAGAAGAGAAAAAAAAAATAAAATTTTTTTTGTAGGTCTGTTGTTGAAAAATTCTTAGATTTGGAACACGGTGGAGACTAGACATCTGGTAATATTAGTGATATATCCTGAGAAGTTTATTAGTGTTGAGAATTGTGGTCTGATACAGAAATTAAGATAATTGGCTATTAAAGGGGTTAACAAAGCCCAAGATAAGTTTTGCTCTTCACACAGAACCCTGTCCTTCTACCCTCATGGTGCTCTAGTTAACCAAAGTAAAGTGTTATGAAGGTTCATTGCAGTAGATGCAACTTCAAAGAAAACTTCGGTTCTTACTTGTGAAAATCTTGTTCTTCTCTTTTTCTTTTCTTTAGGTGTAGACACCATGTCAGAATTTTTTGGGCAGAGGTTCCATTTCGGCACCTCACAGGGTCTCATGTCCTCAGCCACTATCCTTTCCTAGAGATGCCACAAGGTGCCCACAACTGCCCTATTTCCTGAGCAGTTAAGAGATTTCAGGACCTGGATGAGCTCCTTGTACAGGACAGCCTGAGGTGTGGGATACAGCCTCTCAGGGGAGGAGCTGGGGGCCTTGGGTCTGAGGAAGCTTCTAGAATAAGTGTCATATAGACAGTTACTTTTTTGGAACATTGTTTTCCCCAAGCTTTTTTCTCATTCCTTGGAGAGGAGTGGACAGTCAGCCTGTGGATGCTGGTGCTGAGGGGCCAGGTCAGCAGTGATTCCTGCCCCTTGCTTTCTCTCACATTTTAAAGGAGCAAAAACTCTTCCAGGGCATAAGGACCACCCACCCCAGTGCAGTGCTCTGCAAACTTGAAAAGCCTCATAGACTGGAGTCATTGTGGAGATCTCCTAGGTGGGTGATCCAGCAGGCTTCTGTGAGAAGGACCCAGAGGGAGAATGTTCCAGCTGTCAGTGACCTTGCCTGCCCCTTGACCTGACATACCTCTGCTCCCACAGCACAAGTAGTTAAGAATCCTAATGTACAACCAGGTACAGTGGGGCAAACCTGTGATCTTCGCTACTCCAGATGCTGAGACAGGAGGATTGCAAATTTGAGGACAGCCTTAGCAACTTTGCCAGTCCTAATGCAACTTGGTGAGACTGTGTCTCAAAACTAAAATATAAAAATGGCTGGGGATGTGGCTTAGTGGTAATGTGCCTCTAGGTTTAATCCTTGGTACCAAACCAAAAACAAACAAACAAAAAATCTTATTTACCTTTGGCTAACCCTGAGAATGTATAGAAAATTTGTGGGATTAGATCATGTTTTTTCAATGATTTTGAATTGATATCCAGGTCCAAGGTTCCAAAATGCCACTTAAGATACAGAGAAAGTCTGTCTTGCATTATTGCTGTTGAATATGAATCCATTTCTAGAAAACAGTGGTAAATAGATTTATAAATGTAATTTCATGAAAACATCACTTTCTGTCCTTTACACATGGAGAATTTGACAGAAAATACTTTTATTGTAGTTGGGCGCTGTGGTGCACGCCTGTCATCCCAGCACTGGGTAGCTTGAGACAGGAAGATAAAGAGTTCAAAGCCAGCCTCAGCAATGGCAAGGCACTTAGCAACTCTAGCAACTCAGTGAGACCCTGTCTCTAATAATATACAAAAACAACAAAAAAGCTGGGTATGTGGCCCAATGATCAAGTGCCCCTGAGTTCAATCCCTTGTACCAGGAAAAAAAAAAAAAAAAAAAATATATATATATATAGAACACTTAACAGGTGCGTCACAGAGTGTTCACGGGCATATAAAGATTCTTTGAATAATGTATTAATATCAGGTGGAAACTAGAACATCTTTTATGGCTCTCAGCTAACCGCAATCTTTAGCTATCTCCTTGATTATAGGCTCCTTCATTTTTGTGTCAGGAATGGACCCAGATTTGTTTAACCACTGAGCCACATACCCAGCCTTTTTTAGATTCTTTGTTTTAATACAGGGTCTTGCTGCTTTGCCTAGGGCCTCAGACCCCTGAACTTCTGGGGTTACAGGTGTGCACTATCACACCAGTCTTCATTGTAAATTTTAAAGGACAATTTTGGCAATACCTGAAATACCCAACTCTGTTCTTTAATCACTGAATACTTTATCAGTGATATAGTAAATGGCACCTGTTTTCTGGAAAGGATAGATACAAGTGTCTAAATAAGGGTGATAATCCCCTTCATGCACACTCCCACCATGTCACCTACCTCCTATTTCCTATTAACTGCCTCCTTCTAGGGCCACCCCATTTGGAGCTGGCCTTTTAGCTTAAGAAACTTAGGAGTAACCTAAATGATCTTTGTACTCCCTCTTTTCTGTACAACATTGTGACTGGTCTTAGATATAGTTTATTGTTTCTATTTTTAGATTTTTTTTTAAATTTCACCAAAAAAAAAAAAAAAAAAAGAGGAAACTATGCCCTGACTTTCAAAGAATTTACTTAAATGCTCAGTGTTATTTCAGAGCATGTAGATCATGGAAAAGTTCAGACTACTTTGTGAGAAAGGGTGTTATCTTTGCATTAATTTTGGTGTATTTTATGCCTCTCATTGTGCACCTTTTGTATTATAATTATTTTTTTTTATCACTCATTACATGTATTGTAGTTTTTTTTTTTTTTTTTTTTAACTGGGAATTGAACTCAGGATCACTTGAGCACTGGGCCACATCTCAGCCCTTTTATGCTCACTTCCTAATACCTTTTATCTTTATTTATTTATCTATTTATTTATTTACTTATTTATTTAATTCATAGTTATTGTATATATAACAGTAGCATGCATTACAATTCATAATACACATATACAGCACCTTTTTATATATCACTGTTTGTATACAAAGTATATTCATACTATTCCTGTCTTCAAACATGCATTTAGGGTAATGATATCCTATTAATTGGCAACAAATCTCTACTACATGCACTTCAGATAGAGCACTGATCTCTAGAATATATAAAGAACTTAAAAATCTTAACACCAAAAAACCAAATAACCCAATCAATAAATAAGCCAAGAAACTGAACAGATGCTTCTCAGAAGTATACAATGAATCAACAAATACATGAAAAAATGTTCAACATATATGGAAATTCGATAAATGCAACTCAAAAGTACTCTACGATTTCATTTCACTCCAGTCAAAATGGCAGCTATTAAGAACACAAACAACAATAAATGTTGGAGAGGATGAGTAGAAAAAGGCACACTTATACATTGCTGGTGGGACTACAGAACAGTGAAGCCTATATAGAAAGAAGTATGGAGATCTTTGGAAAACTAGGAATGGAACCAAACTATAACCCAGCCATCCCATTACTGGGTCTATTCAAAAAAAAAAAAAAAAAAAAAAAAAACTTAAAAAAAGCACAGTACAGGGACTCAGCCACATCAATGTTTATAGAAGCACAATTCAAAATATCTAGGTTGTGGAACCAACCAGATGCCCCTCAGTTTATGAGTGGATGAAGAAAATGTTGTATATATACACAATGCAATATTATTCAGCAATAAAGGAGAATAAAATAATAGCATTCACAGGTAAATGAATAAACTTGTGAAGAGAAGTTGTGAAAGAGGGCATCCCTGTCTTGTTCCAGTTTTTAGAGAGAATGCTTTCAATTTTTCTTATTTAGAATGATGTTGGCCTGGGTTCTTAGCATAGATAGCCTTTACAATGTTGAGGTTTGTTCCTGTTATCCCTAGTTTTTCTCATGTTTTGAACATAATGCAGTGCTGGGTTTCATCAAATGCTTTCTCTGTGTCTATTGACATGAACATATGATTTTTATCTTTGAATCTATTGATGTGATGATTTACATTTATTTATTTCTGTATGTTGAACCAACCTTGTAATACTGGGATGAACCCTACTTAATTGTTTTGCATTATCCTTTTGATATGTTTTTTGTATTTGATTTGCCAGAATTTTATTGAAAACTTTTGGATCCATGTTCATTAGAAATATTGGTCTGAAGTTTCTTTTTTTTCTTTCTTTCTTTTTTTTTTTTTTTTTTTTTCCTTTAACATGTCTTTTTCTGGTTTTGGTATCAGGGTGATATTAGCCTCATAGAATGTGTTTGGAAGTGTTCCTTCTTTTTCTATTTTATGACATAGTTTGAGAAATATTGGTATTAATTCATCTTTGAAGTTCTTGTAGAACTCAGTTGTGTATTTATGCACTCCTGGGATTTTCATGTTTATTGATTTCAGCTCTGATTTTTCTTATTTTCTGTCTCCTACTGCTTTTAGGGGTTGATTTGTTCTTCTTTTTCTTGGGCTTTGAAGTGTTATGGTCGTTCATTCATTTGTTGACTTTTTTTCCTTGAAGGAATAAACTCCATGCAATGAACTTTCCTCTTAAAACTGCCTTCTTAGTGTGCCATATATTTTGATACATTGTATCAGTATTCTCATTTAATTATAAGTTTGGATTAGACAAAAACAAATTATGGGAAGGGAGCGGGTGGCATAGAACAGAGAGTAGACTGGAAAACAACATTTCTATGTTCATGTAGGACTACATGACAAGGTAAATTCAATATCTGTTGCCGCCTGCAGCTATCGTCACCTGCAGCAATGATACTGCGGGAAAGAATTTGGAAGCACACTGGAAAATGAATAGGCTCTTTATTCTTGCTTCTTCTAACTTCTCTCTCTGGCTCTGACAACCTCTCCAACTCCAACCACCTCCTCTAGCCAACCTCACCTGGATAAATACTTTTTGCCTTAACAAGTATACATGTGTCAACAGCTCAAACTTACAGGTGTGTCACATAGTGTTCACAGGCATAGAAAGATTCTTAGATAAACGCATGAATACCAGGTGAAAATACTGAAACACCTCTTATGGCTCTCAGCTAGCCACCATTTTAGCTATCTCCTTATTAGGGCTTTTACATTTCCCCCCTTTTGTTTTAAAAGAGGTATAGATGTAGGGTGTTTATATGTACAACCAACATTCTTACTCATCAATGGATAATCAAGGCTGTGCCCTTGACTCCTGTCTTAGGTTGATATGTCGGTGACATAAGACTGCCCGTGGATGGGTGATGACCCTCACCACATCTGGATTGACTGTGCCTGTCTTAAGTTGTCCTCCTCTGGGGATCTTACCTGTCATTTACTACCAGCTGTCCAATAGAGCCAACCAAACATGAGGAGATGCTTCGACTCCAAGGTGGCAAGCTTTGTGCTGATGAGCCAAGTTCCATTAAAAAGCATAGTTCTTTAGACAAATCAACTGCCCTAAGTTCCATTATGTAATGCACTGAGTTCTCTAGACAAATACCCACAAGGCATCATCCCGTGCAATGTCCCAAACATAGAAAAATTTATCAAAATGTCCATTTGCTAACACATTGATCTAGGAGGCCTCGTGCATGCAAAGCAGAAGCCACACTGCTGGTGAAGTTGTTTGATGCTTGAGCAGCAGGGATGCTTGTAGCAATTGTGATCCCTGCAGCTGTAGCAGAAGCCTTCTTTTTTATGTCTAGACAATGCCACCGGCAAATCTTCAGGGCCCGCTACCTAGAAACTCGAGCATCAATCATTAGAGGAAAGGCAGTGCCATTCCGGCACTGAGTCAAGAAGCGAGTTGTCGCCGGGCGCGGGGCGCATGCCTGTAATTCCAGCACTTTGGGAGGCTGAGGCAGGAGGATCGCGAGTTCAAAGCCAGCCTCAGCAATGGCGAGGCACTTATCAAATCAGTGAGACCCTGTCTCTAATAAAAACACAAAAAAGGGCTGGGGATGTGGCCCAGTGGTCAAGTGCCCCTGAGTTCAATCCCCGGTACCAAAAAAAAAAAAAAAAAAAAAAAGAAGTGAGTTGTCAAACTAAAAAATAGAATTATTAGATCAGGTAATTGAAGTTGATCTCTGCTCACACACATTGCTGCTTGAGCTCCCATAAACATAAGCTGGCAAAATATCACATTCAGAATGGATTAAAGAAAGACTGAGGTTATTTAGTGGAAAAAATATTACATTTAAGATAAATTAAAGAAAAGCTAAGAGCATTTTAGAAAAATAATATGTTAGCTGGAACTTTTGAGCCTCTGCATACACAGCAACCTTCCATGAATATACCTGTTGAAACAATTTAAATTAATCAGCTATTTAGCAAATAAAGTTAATTACAAAAAAAAAAAAAAAAAACCATAACAAAATACCAAAATATCAGGTTGAACATTTTTAGTTATATTTCTTACTGAAGAGAAGTCCTAGAGATACTTATAAATTAAGATGGAAGGTGCCTTCACTTTTTAATTGTTTACCCAATTTGAATACTCTTAACTTAAATGAATTAAAGTTATTTGGATCCATATATATTTATATGTGTGTGTGTGTGTGTGTGTGTGTGTATACACATATATATAATATTAATTTTTATGTGCACTTAGTTTTTGTTATTTGTGACATCACATTGGACAGACGAACAAACATAAAGACATATATTTGTGACGTAACCTTTACATGAAATATAGACAAGCACACAGACATAGACATATATAAAAAAGAAAAAATACAATTGTGTGCACACTAAAGAGAG
Source organism: Tamias sibiricus (assembly GCA_025594165.1). Classification (NCBI taxonomy): domain Eukaryota; kingdom Metazoa; phylum Chordata; class Mammalia; order Rodentia; family Sciuridae; genus Tamias; species Tamias sibiricus. Next base: position 4,447,378 of record CM046667.1, on the reverse strand, counting down.
ATCTTCTCGTCCTGGCTGGGAGGAATGAGACTTAAGTTGTGAATTTATTGAAGGACTCTTTTAAGGGAATCATTCCACAACAACTTCATCTTGGTCCTTTTGATTTGGTACCTGTTTTATTAATCTTGATGGTATCCATACTGGGGAGGATTTGTGCTGTGGAAAAACACAAACAGATCCTCTCCCCCAAATTAATACTGGATCTGGGCTCTTCCATGTGCCTGAAAGAACATCCTTCCAGTAAACCAAAAGTTTATGTTGTTGGTGTGGATTCCAGTGTCTGTCTCCAGCCGAATATCATTTAGTATCCAAAGTTAAAAAATTTAAAATAAAAAGGGCAACAAACAATCTGTTTCTAGGATTTATCCAATTTCCTTCTTTTTGTTTCAAAAGCATAATTTTGAGTGTGCGATTAGCTCATTCAATTATACCTTGGCCTTGAGGATTATAAAAAAATATTTGTCTTATGGAGTATACTGAATTTTGTGCAAAACTGTTTGAAAGATGAGGACGTATATGCAGGGCCATTGTCTTGTTTTTTAGCATTTTGGGAATGCCTAATGCAGCAAAAGCTTGTAGACAATAAGATGTAGCATCTTTAACTTTTTCTCTAGCATGTAAGAAAGCAAAAATCATGCCTGAGCATGTATCTATGGTCACATGAATAAATCGCAATTTTCCAAAACTTGGCTCATGAGTGACATCCATCTGCCACAAATGATTGGGCATTAATTCTTTTGGGTTAACCCCATAATGTGGATTGGGCAAATGTGTCACACAAGATTGACAAGGCTTTGCAATTGTTCAAGCTTGATCTTTAGTTATTTTGAACATTTGTTGTAAAATAGTACTATTAACATGAAATTGAGAATGGAACAAGGAAGCTTGTTGGACTGCTGAAAATATAAAGATTGTTTGAGTGAGGGCATCGTCCTTTTGATTACCTTTATGGAGAGGACCAGGCAAATTAGTATGAGCTCTGATATGTCCAATAAACAAAGGTTCTTTACGTTCCCATGGAAGGTTTTGAATTTGAAAAAAAAAACAATTTAAAGGCTGGAGTATGAGGTGCTATTGTACCTACCAGCTCCAATTTAGGGATAGCTTGTACAATATAGTGGCTGTCTGAAAAAAATATTTATGGGCTGTTCTTTAGACTTTCAAGAGCTATAATAATAGCTTCAAGTTCAACTAATTGAGCTGATTTATGGGCAGTAATATGAATCATATTTTCTTTTTGAGTGACTACTGCATCAGTACTGTTAGAGGACCCATCTGAAAATGCATTTAATGCCTTAGGAATAGGTTGATTTTTTTATTACCTGTGGAAATATAATGGGACTATTGATACAAAAAGATAGTATAGGAGACTTAGGAAGATGGTTATCAAAATTTGCAGAAGTAGAGCATGTAGCTATAATCCAATCATTATCATTGAAGCACAAATATTCAACCTGTGATGATGAATAGGGAGTAATAATAGTAGTGGGGTGAATGCCAAATATTTTAGTAGAAGTCTTAAGTCCTTGAAGAATAATTTTAACCACCATGGAGGTGTAAGACTCAATTGTACTTTTAGGAGAGACGGGCAAATATATCCATAATAAAGGCCCCTGTTGCCAAAATACTCCTGTGGATGTATATTGTGAAGAAATAATAATCAATATCAGTGGTCAAGCAAAATCAATTCTATCACAATGGGATCCTTCAATGGCCTTTTCTACCATCTTTAAAGCTTCATGTGCATCAGGAGTCAATGTTTGCGGTGAAGATGGATCAGGGTTCACATGAAGGATATCAAATACAGGTTTCAATTGGCCAGTGGTGAGGCTTAGTGTAGGGTGAAGCCAATTAATGTCTCCCAGCAATTTTTGGAAATCATTAAGAGTGGCCAAATGTTCTTCATTTATTAAAAATTTTTGAGGCCTAATAAAAGTATCCATAATTTGGAATCCTAAATATAATATTGGAGAAATAGTTTGAACATTTTTTTCAGCAATGTTTAGTCCATATCCTTTCAAGTTTTCTGATATATCACTAAATATGGTGAATAAGACTTCTTGATTAGGATGAACAAGCAAAACATCATCCGTATAATGGAGACACATAAGCTTTGGGTATTTGTTCTTGATGGGCTGAATAACGTTATCTACATAGATTTGACATATAGTGGGGCTATTAGCCATTCCCTGGGGTAAAACTTTCCACTGAAATCTTCGATCAGGGCCATTATTATTGATAGAAGGAACTTAAAAAGCAAACCTGGGGGCATCCAGAGGATGTAGAGAAATGGAAAAGAAACAATCCTTTATATCAAGAGTTATAAGATGGAAATTTTTAGGAATAGCTACAGGAGTACGAAGTCCAGGTTGGGTAGGGCCCATAATTTGCATGGTTTTATTGATTTTTCTAAGATCATGTAACAATCACCATTTTCCTGATTTTTTTCTTGTTCATGAATATGGGTGAATTCCAGGGAGAGGTGGAAGGTTCTATGTGTCCTGCTTCTAGTTGTTCTTGGATTAGTAGGTGGGCCACTTGTAATTTCTCTCTAGATAGGGGCCACTGAGGCACCCAAACTGGCTTATCAGAAAGCCATGGTATTTTCAAAATCGTTTTGTCAGTGGCCCCTAAAAAAAATTATCCTTTACCTTTTTGATGATGATTAGGATTACCCTGTAGATTTTTATTTTTAACACCTGCAGTCTTGGTTGCAAGGTGTACTCCCATTTGTTGCAAAATATCTCTTTCCCATAAGGTAACTGGCAAGCTGGACAAAACATAAGTCTGAAATGTTCCTTTATGCCCTTTATCATTCTCCCATTTTAAAATTGTTGCACTTTGTTCTAGGCTGTTATTATATCCCAAGCCTCTTAAACTGGTTGAAGCCTTCTGCAGAGGCCAGTGCTTGGGCCATTGTCATAGATTGATGATGGAAGAGTCATCCCCAGTATCAATCAGCCCCTCCATCTCTATACCTTGAAATTTTATTTAGCACACAGGCCTCTGTGAACAATCCTGAACCCAGCAAGCTATAGGTCCTGAGCCAGTGGAACCAAATCCACTATTGTTCCTATTTTGAGGCATACTCTTAAATGAGTCATGTAAACTGGGAAGGAGAAGCAGCTCAGCAATTCTATCTCCTTGGTTAACAGAACAAATGCCTCGAGGTGAACTAAGCATAATTTTAATTTTCCTTGGTAGTCTGAGTCTATTACACCAGGAGTCACTTGAAAACGTGATAAGCTTTTAGAGCTTCCCCC
>CM046667.1:4417870-4444015 GCA_025594165.1 Tamias sibiricus | reverse complement strand
TCTTTCTTTCTTTTTTGTTGTACCGGGGATTGAACTCAGAGGCACTCAACCACTGGGTCACATCCCCAGTGCTTTTTTGTATTTTATTTAGAGACAGGGTCTCACTGAGTTGCTAAGTGCCTTGCCATTGCTGAGGCTGGCTTTGAACTCGCGATCCTCCTGCCTCAGCCTCCCAAAGTGCTGGGATTACAGGCGTGTGCCACCACGCCCAGCCTTTCTTTTTGTTTTAATAACATAATTTTCAGTGTGCGGTTAGCTCTCTCAATATTGCCCTGACCCTGAGGATTGTATGGGATGCCTGTTTTATGGGATATATTGAATTTTGCACAAAACTATTTGAAAGATGAGGACATATATGCAGGGCCATTATCTGTTTTAAGCATTTTGGGGATGCCCAATGCAGCAAAAGCTTGAAAAAAATGAGATGTAACAACTTTAACTTTTTCTCCAGAATGTAAGGAAGCAAAAATCATGCCTGAGCATGTATCTATGGTCACATGAATAAATTGCAATTTTCCAAAACTTGGCTCATGAGTAACATCCATCTGCCACAAATGATTGGGCATTAATCCTCTATGGTTAACACCGTAATGAGGACTGGTCAAAAGTGTCATACAAGATTTAAAATCTTTTACAATTTTTCTGGCTTGCTTCTTTGTGATTTTAAACCTGCACTGCAAGGTGGTGCTATTGACGTGAAACTGGGAGTGAAATAAAGTAGCTTGCTGGAGGGCTGAAAGTATAAAAACTGTTTGTGTAACGTCATCAGGCTTTTGATTACCTTCATGGAGGCAACCAGGCAAGTTGGTATGTGCTCTAATATGGCCTATGAATAGAGATTTTTTTCTTGCCCACAGTAGTTTTTGTATTTGATAAAACAATTAAAAGGCTGGAGTATGAGGTGCTATTGGTCCTGCTAGCTCTAATTTTGGGAAGGCATGTACAATATAGTGGCTATCTGAAAAAATGTTCATGGGCAGCTCTCTAAAATTTTACAGAGCTCTTTCCACAGCTTCCATTCCACTAGTTGAGCTGATTTGTGTGCAGTTATGTAAGTCATATTTTCTTTTTTAGTGATTACTGCAGCAGTACCATTTGAGGACCCATCTTTGAATACATTTAATGCCTTAGGTATAGGTTGATTTTTTTATTACCTGTGAAAATATTATAGGATGATTAATACAAAAAGATAATATGGGAGACTTAGGAAGATGATTATCAAAATTTGCCAAAGTAGAGCATCTAGCTATAGCCCAATCATTATCATTGAAACATAAATATTAAATATGTGAAGATGAATAAGGAGTAATAATAGTAGCAGGGCAAATGCCAAATATTTTAGTCGAAGTCTTCAGTCCCTGAAGAATAAGTTTAGCCACCATGGAGGATAAGACTCAATTATACTTTTAGGAGAGATGGGCAAATGTATCCATAATAAAGGCTCTTGTTGCCAAAATACTCCTGTGGGTGCATATTGTGAAGAAATAATAATCAATATCAGCGGTTGAGTTAAATCAAATCTATCACAATGAGCTCCTTTGATGGCTTTTTCTACTAACTTTAAAAAGCTTTCCTAACTTCAGGAGTCAATGTTCGTGGTGAAGATGGATCAGGGTCCCCGTGAAGAATGTCAAATAAAGGTTTTATTTGGCCACTAGTGAGGTTTAGTGTATGGCAAAGCCAATTAATATCTCCCAGCAATTTTTGAAAGTCATTGAGAGTGGCCAAATGCTCTTTATTAATTAATATTTTTTGAGGCTTCATAAAAGTATCCATAATTTGGAATTCTAGATATAATATTGGAGATCTAATTTGAACCTTTTCCTTAGCAATGTTTAGTCCATAACATTTTAAGTTTTTTGATATATCACTAAATATGGTGAATAAGACTTCTGAATTAGGATTAGCAAGCAAAACATCATCCATATAATGGAGGCACATAAGCTCTGCATATTTATTTTTGATAGGCTGAATAACTTTATCTGCATAGATTTGACACATAGTGGGGCTATTAGCCATTCCCTGTGGCAAAACTTTATTTTGATATCTTTGATCAGGGCCATTATTGATAATAGAAGGAACTGAAAAGGCAAACCTGGGGGTATCCAGAGGGTGTAGAGGAATAGAAAACAAACAATCTTTTATATCAAGAGTAATAAGATGAAAATTTTTTGGAATAGCTACAGGATTAGAAAGTCCAGGTTGAGTAGGTCCCATGATTTGCATGGTTTTTTAATTTCACTAAGATCATGTAACAATCACCATTTTCCTGGACCACAAATATGGGGGAATTCCAGGGAGAGGTGGGAGGTTCTATATGTCCTGCTTCTAGTTGTTCCTGAACTAGTAGGTGGGCCACTTGTAATTTCTCTTTAGATAGGGGCCACTGAGGGACCCACACTGGCTTATCAGAACCCATAATTTTTTCAAAATTATTTTCTCAGTGGCCCCGAAAAAAAAAAATCTTTTTCCTTTATGATAATGATTACTTTTAGGGTTAAGATTACTCTGTACTTATTGATAATGATTTCTTTTAGGGCTAAGATTATCCTGTACTTTTTGATAATGATTTCTTTTAGGGTTAAGATTACCCTGTAGATTTTCACATTTAACACCTGCAGGCTTGGTTGCAAGGTGTACTCCCATTTGTTGCAAAATATCTCTTTTCCCATAAAGTAACAGGTAGGTTAGGTAAAACATAAGGCTGAAATGTTCCTTTATGCCCTTCATCATCCTCCCATTTTAAAATTACTGCACTTTTCTCTGGGAGGTTATTATAACCCAAGCCTCTTAAACTGGTTGAAGCTTTTTGAAGAGGCTAGTGCTTGGGCCATTGCCGTAAATTAATGATGGAAGAGTCAGCTCCAGTATTTATCAGTCCTTCCATCTCTATTCCTTGGATTTTTATTTTACACATAGGCCTTCTTGAACAATCTCACACCCAGCAAGCCATAGGTCCCGAGTCAGTGGAACAAAATCCTCTATTGTTCCTTTTTTGAGGCATACACATTTTAAACGAATTATGTAAATTGGGAAGGAGAAGCAACTGAGCAATTCTATCTCCTTGATTAACAAAACTTATACTTTGGGGTGAGCTAAGCATTATTTTTATTTCCCCTTTGTAGTGTGAGTTTATTACACCTGGGGTCACTTGCAAACCTAATAAGCATTTAGGACTTCACCCGAGAATAAGTCCTATAGTCCCTGAAAGAAGAGGGCCCCCGACTCCTGTGGGAATCAGTTGAACCCCCATTTCAGGTGTTAACACTATTTGGGTGGTATTCCTGCATTTCCTCCTGTTCCTCTGGCGAGGGAGTGGATGGGTAGTAGGGTTTGTGTCGGGGAAGTATCTGAGTGGATGCTTGAGGATACTCCTCCTCCAATGCCTCATACATTTGTGGGCCCCGGGGCATTGGGCCCCATGCCCTGTTTTTTGAATTCCTGAACAAAGATTTCCATAGATGTCAAATTTTGAATGGCATTTATTGGCCCAATGATTTCCCTTTTTACACCTGGGACAGCGTCCTGGGGCACGGTATGAGCTTGGTCTTATTTCTCTTTTGGGATTTTGCCTAGAATAGCCTGATTGATTATTATCATTTTGCCTGGAATATCCTGACTGATTATAATGTCTAGATTGAGCCTTTGTGAAATTTTGAAGTGAAGCACCTCTCATTGTGGCTACAACCACATTTCCTGTGACAAAGGTGTCATTCATATCTTTACATAGTTGTATATGTACCGAAAGATCCTTTTTATTTTTCCATGGACTGATGGCTTCCTGGCAGTATTTATTAGCATTTTCGTATTATGATTGAACAACTAATGGCATAGCTTGATCAACATCTGCAAACACTTGACCTACAGTTCTCAAAAGTCGATCAGCAAAGTCAGCATATGGCTCATTAGGTCCTTGAATCACTTTTGACAAGCTACCTTGTAGATTGCCAGGTCCTTGTACAGTTTTCCATGCCTCTAAGGCAGCTGTGTTTATCTGAGCATATACACCTGGGTCATAATTTTTTTTTTTGAGCCTGTAAGTCTGCAAATTGCCCTTCTCCTGTGAGCATTTCTATATTATGGTCTCCAAATCCTGCAGCTGCATTTCTTTTAGCCGTTTCTATACAAAGTTCTTGAAATTGTGATCGCCCAAACAAGAATTGCCCCCCGCTTAATGCTGCTTTACATAGAGTTTTCCAGTTTGAGGTGGTTAAGTAAAGGTGTTAAGGGACTCCAGCATATTCAATGTGAAAGGAGCTTGGGGACCATACATCATTACTGCCTCTTTGAGATTTTTTATTGTTTTGAAATCTACTGACTGGTGGACCCTCTGTCTATTTTTCTTTTCAAATACTGGCAGTTCCCAATGTATCTGTGAGTTACCCTCGAGAGCGCATAAGCACTCAGAAAGACTTTTTATTTCTGTTTCTAGTGTATGCAGATGCCTAGTAATACCCTTCATATTTTCTGTAATGGATTCAACCCATGGGGGAGTAGAGGACACAAGTGGTTCCTCTACTTGAAGGTCTTTTTTTTAGTTTCTTTTCCCTCATTTTCTCTGGATCACTTTTACTAGATTCCTCATTACTGCAAATTTCACTGACAGCAATATCCTGAGTCACAGGTTCCATGAAGAGCAAGTATTCTTCAGCTATCTCCAATAACTCCCGAATAGCTCTAATAGCTTGGATTTTTGTCATTTTTGGGACTCTTCTAATACTCTCTTTACTGGTCTTAGTTGACCCAGTGGAAGCTACGCTTTCTTGATCACTTTTATTTTTTTTAAATCCTCCTCACTGACAATGGAGTCAGGTATATCAAGGATTCTTTCCATAGCCTCTATCACTTGGGATTTAGTTATATTCAAACCCATCTTTAGAGACCTTTCATTTCTTACCTGTCCGCTCCACAGTCCTGTTGCCACCTGAAGCGATTGCCGCTTGGAGCAACAAAGCCACAGGAATAAGTTCAGAGGCAGACTGGAAACAAACAGGCTCTTTATTCTTCCAGCTTCTCTCTCTGGCTCCAACAACCCCCCAACACACAATGCACACTTCTCCAACACCCACAAAATGGCACGGACTACAACCCACAATCCTCCGGGTCAAGTCTCACAAGATCATGCAAATGGCACCGACCCGATTCACAATGTCCTTGCCGGGTCCAGCCCTAGCAGGGTCGGGGGTCTTCCTGGTCAAGGGGTTGTGATGGGGTAGATAGCGTCGGCGATGGATGGACAACAACCACACAGACTCACAGGCCAGTGTAGAAATGCTGACAAGTTTATTGATTTCACACACAGTTTTTATATATATTTTTAAAGCATATCATGCCAAGAATGTAGGTACCGAAAACCCATAGAACTCTTAGTACAGAACAGGCCTACTGGGAAATGTAATTATATGAGTTAATGACCCCCACCATAATTCCTACTATTGTTCTAAATCTATGAATATGATCAGTAAAGTTGATCTGAAATTTATGAATATAATCAGTAAAGTTGATCTGAAGTTCCTATTCCTACCTAAATGTACTTAGCAATATTCATCACCTTGTGTTTCATAATAGTAAACATGTCAGTCCTCTGACTCTATTCTTGCCTAAACTTTAAGTTCAGGTTAGTCAAGAGGGCAGTGATCTCAGTGGTTGCCATGGCAAATTTCCTTGTAGATAATTGCCATATTGTTTAGTAAAGTAAATCTTACTAGAACGGGGTCACAGGCACCAAAGGGACTTTTTCCCATGGGGTCTCTTTAGCGGGAAGTACTTTGATATTATTCTGTTTCTGATTACTATCAGTGAGCTTATGTGCTTTTTTGAGTAGTCATAACTGGAGAAACAGGTGGCTCTGTGACTGTTCTCATATATAACAATACATGTTTAAAACAATCACCCCAGGAAAAAGATACATCACACGGTGGCAGAAAATCCTTTACTGTTTGTGGTAGGGAAGGGGTTATGGTTTCTAATATTTTATTAATATTCTCAGAAAATGCTCTAGTATTCCCCTAACCCCCAGCAATCACCACTAGAAAATAGAATAAGTATTGTATTATTAAGAAGATAGTGCAGAAAAGGCACCAGAGCCCAGAGGCATACATCTGGCATTTTCCCGAGATGATGAGTCCTTGCAAACATCATTCTCCCAGTGGATCCTTGTCAAACACTGGTTGGATTGCCAGGCGCCCCCCCATGTCCTGGCCAAGTCTCAGGAGACCATGGAAGGTGGTAATGCTTATGGCTCACAGCTAACTGCAATCTTAGCTATCTCCTTAATTAGGACTCCTGCATTTTTCTTCAAAGAGAATATCTGAAAATGTTTTTGCAAAGAACTCAATGTGGGTTAGAATGCAGACTTGATGATGTTACTTCTGCTTTTGTGGTAAATCTTGGAAGACCTCTGAATTAAAATACAAAATTTACACAAAGAACATTCTGTAACAAAAAAAAAAATCATTTTTAAGTACACTCCTACATAAAGTGTAAACCTCCACCCCCCTCGACTGAGTGCAAAGATCAACAAAATTCTTAACTTGCCTTCCTGATGATTTTTAGGTGATACCCTTCTGAACACTGCAGCCAGTAAATCTGCCTCTGAAAACACCTTGGGTGTGGAGACTCATCTTCCCTACATCACTAATGGAGGCTCCACTGACAAAAAGATCTCAAATGCTGGCCAGAAATCCCTCAAATATATATATGATGTTCCATGAAGAGCAAGTATTATACACACACACACACACACACACACACACACACATATTTTATTTATTTATTGGTCCCAGGAATTGTACTCAGGAGCACTCGACCACTAGGCCACATTCCCAGCCCTTTTTTGTATTTTATTAGAGACAGGGTCTCATTGAATTGCTAAGTGCCTCACCATTGCTGAAGCTGAATTTGAACTCGTGATCCTCTTGCCTCAGCCTCCCAAGTGCTGGGATTACAGGCATGCACCACTGTATCTGGCAGAATTCTTGTTTTAACATTATATAAAGTGTCCCTAATCGGAATTCAGGAGCACTGCATTCAGTGTTCCCATATTCATGAGAGCTGCAACCTTCTTACCCAGTAGTCGTTTTCCACGTGTACACCACAGAAGGTGCAGCCCCTTGGAGGTGGTCAGCCCTTAAGAAGGCAATACCTTTCTCAATGCTTCAGTGAATAGATTTTCAGGAGTCCCACATTTCATTGCTTGCCCTGTGTTTCTGGGAGGTCCTGCATCTTGCTGTAAAATTCTGGGGGATCTTGCTGTGCTCTACTAGGGTCGTTCTGCCCAGGATGCTTAGATGCCACTGGTCCTGTGGTCTCTTAATGACTGAGGAGCTGGAGCCACTTGCACTGATGCACATTACTTCCAAGACTGATTAACTTCCTGTTCCACCACCAATAGTAGTGCCTGGATTTATCTGCTCTTCACTATTACCTTCTGTTCTGTGTAATGTAGATAAAATTTTCTCCTCTTTCCCCACGACTTAGCTGCAAGTCTATTCATCAATGTGAAGTAACTGCAAATATTGTAAAAACATATTTTTATATCAAGAGTGTAGAGACTAAAAGCTATCTAAAATATAAATAAACTGCTCAGGTCTATACAAAAATTTCTTATAAATATGTGTAATTTGAAAGACTTTAATTATATGTTGTCCACTAAATATGAGTGTGATTATTTTCTGCTAATTTACTAACATTGCAGTCCCCAGCCCTACTTTTTATTTTATTAGAGACAGGGTCTAACTGAGTTTCTAAGTGCCTCACCATGGCTGAGGCTGGCTTTGAACTCACAATCCTTTTTGCCTCTGCCTCCCAAGTGCTTGGATTACAGGTGTGCACTACTGTGCTCAGCTCACGAGATGATTGTAATAATATTTAATTTTGAAAACAATATTTTACCTTTGTTTACTAAGGTTTTTCTAAAAATTGTTAACTGGAAATAATTTGGTAAAACTTTCTGATGAATTACCTAAAAAATAAAAATTTTATTATGCAAAATTTACATTCCTCAAGAAGTAATTTATGTTCTAAAAAGATATAACTCTTCCCAGAAATAAAATTTTTATGATCCAGGGTTTTAACTTCAAAAAGAAAACACACACACACACACACACACACACACACACACACACACACATTGTTTTTCTTTTTTTTTTTTTTTTTTTTTTTTTTTTTTGGTGCTGGGGATTGAACTCAGGGGCACTTGACCACTGGGCCACATCCCCAGCCCATTTTTGTATTTTATTAGAGACAGGGTCTCACTGAGTTGCTAAGTGCCTCGCCATTGCTAAGGCTGGCTTTGAACTCGCAATCCTTCTGCCTCGGCCTCCCAAGTGCTGGGATTACAAGCGTGTGCCACCGCACCCGGCTACACATTGTTTTTTGACAGTATTGAGTGTAAAAATCAGAAATGTGCATCTTCGAGGCAATTTTTACACCACTAAGGTATACTTTTGGACATAAGGATGGTCTCACTGCATTGCTTAGGGTGTCACCATTGCTGAGGCTAGCTTTGAAATCACAGTCCTCATGCCTCAGTCTCATGAGCTTCTGGGATTACAGGTTTGCAACACCATACCCAACTCTTCTATCTTCTCTATTCCCCTATTCCTTTTCATAGTGTGTGTATTTTACTGAGTATTGAGACCAGTGCTACTTTAACACTGAACTATTTTCCCTTACCCAATTAATGTTTTATTCTGAGAGACAGTGGGGCTGGTCAAAAACTTTAGATTCTCCTGGCATATTTCAACCACCATCTCAGGCTACTTCTCTATGGTATTTGTTTGTTTGTTTGTTGTTGTTGTTCCTTTTGTTTCTAATGAAGATTTCTTCAATTTTTTTTTGTGTTTGTTTACTGATGAGTTGCCATCTGTGAGAAATATGCTCACTTGTCCAAACCCTAACAATGGACTTGATATAAAGCTGGGGCCATATGAGAAATTGAGGCCATTAGAAGATTCCTTTCTAACCTTGATTCTTGCATCAAGTCAGAAGGTTTGCAGACATGTTATCAAGAAATAGGCATGAGCTTCTTGAAGGGATAGCAACAGGGGAAGGGGATATTCTAAAAGAAGAGTGTGGGTTTTCTCAGAGATGAGAGGGACAGTTTGCAATGTCTGCACTCCAGTTTTATTGGAGTCCCAGAAAACTTTCCAGAAAGTTGTACCCAGGAACACCTTTTGACTTTTGACAGCAGGGTGACATCATATTTTCAAGTCTGCACTGTCATGGAAACACTATGTCATGTTGGCCCATGCTGAGCAGTTCCAATTGGATTCATATAAAAAAATTACTCTAATCTTCTAAAATGTGGTCATTTCAAAAGGTCACAAAATTTCTCCCTGTATAGTAACTTTGGTTCCTCTTAGGGTGTTTCCTGCCTGAATTTCTCATGCAAATAACAGGTATTTTGCAGAAGAATGTGAGATCTCCTGTCCACTTAGGACAGGCAGGGTTGCAGGTAAATTGCTTTTTGGCAAAGAAAGCATGTGGCCTTCAGCACATTCGTCCCATTTTATTGGATTATTCTCTTAATCTTCTGTTCCCACCATTGTCTTATCTCTTTCCCGAAAAAGAATGAGAGACAAAGGTACAGAGAAAGCATAGATTTTACTGACAATCTTTCAAGACGTAACATCTGGGGAAGCAGGCACGTTATGGTCAGCATTTTATACTGTGTCACACAAATGTCCCCATTTCCCAATCCAGGTATTCATTGGCAAAGTACTATGGGGTGTACCAACTACCAGATTGTTACTTGGGTTTCACTTTCTCCCACTGGGCTATTTAAATAAATAAGCTACTGGGTACAGTGGGAAATGCCTATAATCCTAGTGATTTGTGGGTTTAAGGCAAGAAAATTTCAAGTTTTATGCCAGTGTCTGCAACTTAGTGAGGCCCTAAGCAACTTAGCAAGATTCTGTGTAATAGTAAAAAGTAAAAAGAGGAAGAAATTTGGCTCAGTGGTTAATGCTACCCTCAGTTAAAACCCTTGTATCAAAAATACCTCATATAATATGTAAAGAAATACAACATTAGTTGTCACCACCTCCCTTTGTTCTTTTGTGTCAGGAAAGCCTTTTTTTTAAATTCAGTGCATCTTGGATGTAATCAGTTTTTATTTTACCTAATTCAACAGTGTTTCTCTCTCTGTTGTTCAGGGTGACCCCTTCATCTACCTCCTGTGTGTCCAGTGTTGTTCAGGCGCATGGACGCTGAATCTGTTACAAGCACAGGCTTGGTGATGTGTGGGCAACTTTCCATTCTGCTCCATTACCCTCAGACTGCATTTCTTACATCCAAATTTTACATTTAATGCTAATTACTATTTTCTGAATATGGATCAGTGGACTTTTTATTTCTCATACCATGTACAACATATCAGCCACACTTTCACAATAACAATTCCAGCTAAATAAAGAAACATTATCATACCTGGCTTTCCACTGTTTTACATAGACAATTATCAGTCCTTTTTTAAATTCCATTTTTGCATACTATTCTTATACTTGTCATATCTGTAAAATTACAAACAAAACAGTACCTGGCTGGAATAGTTATTGCTTTAGGTCATTCTAAAATCTATGTCTTTTTAAGAAGTTAAAAGGAGAACAATGTTATAATTAAGCATTTTCCTTTTTTTATTATTATTTATGTATTTATGTACTTTTGGTACTGGTGATTGAACTCTGTGACACTTGGAAACTACAGCACATCCCGTGCCCTGTTTTGTATTATATTTAGAGTCAGGGTCTCAATGAGTTGCTTAAAACCTCATTTTTGCTGATGCTGTCTTTGAACTAGCAATCCTCCATTCTCAGCTTATTGACATGCTGGGATGCATGAATGCACCCCCATACTTGGCCAAACCTTATTTGTGAATTTCATCTGATTGATAATGTGTTGGAGTCACCATCTGGAGTTACTTTCTCAGACCCATTACAGTTATGTTTCCACCCACCTTCTTTGAAGCACAATAAAAAGGGAGCCTGGGGATGTAGCTCAGTGGTAAAGTGCCCATGACCTTGATTCAATCTCTACCATGGGGGAACATAAAAACACCTGGAATTCAATTCTCATCCCTGGGCTATACCTTCTTTTTAATAGGCAATATTGTTATGTAGAATGAATGTGGGCTTGTGTGCAGGATGTGAATGACTTAATAAAGTCCAATTTAAGAACACAGAATAAAATTGTGTTTACTTTCCAGGAGGGAGTTAGATATAATAGCCCATATTAGCCTCAAGTGAAGAATTTTTTTTGGTTCATATGCAGGCTTTGTGGGCAGAGCTGAGCAGGGTTTCTGTTTCTTTCAGGTTTGACTATCAGTTGAAGCCCAGGAAGATAAGAGCACTGGGCCAGCTTCTTGGGGTATATTTCTGCCCAGGCTTTATGGAGATGGGTTTGTGGCTTTTCTTGAGAATGTTCATATGTCTGAAAACTTTACATGAAATGAGTACATTGGAGGGCAACTTTCTCTTTAGAGACAATGTGAGGTCAGTCTGTGCAATAGAGTGGCATGTGTCAAAGGGGCTAGTGAGTGTGAACTTAAAGATATGGGGAGAAAATAAAGAATGTCCACACCCTTCTGCTTTTTTCAATGCTCTATTTACTCAAATCACTGAATAAAATTTCACTCTATAGGTTATTAATCACGAAGATGAAAATCCTTAATGCTAGGCCTTGAAATAGACATAGTCAATCCACACCAAACAAGTCTAAGTTAATTTTAAGCACTGCAAACACAATTAATCATGACTGGCTTATAAAAGACATTCCCTCTTCATACTAAGCTTAAGTGCTAAATTTAAATTCTTAAGTCTTAGGTCTCAAGTCCAGCAGATGCACACTCACTCACACCATCGTGAACAGATCAGGAACCAAGGCAGGCTTCTCCTAGTGTGGAGCTGATAGCTTTCTGAGAAGATGGTTGTAAGGAGAAGGACTTTCTCACCAGTCAATAGGTTGCTATAGAGTTTGAGAGTGGTGAGGATGACACAGAGGTTTAGGCAGATGAGAAGGGTTTGGAGGTCAGTCCAGATCCTCATCAGATTCTCCAGCATGTGGGCATCAGTGTTGATTGCCTGAATGTCTGTTTATTGGCTCCATCATTTATACTTAATTTGGGGGCTTTTGCCTGCCCTTTCAACTGCCCTATCAGTCTTACTGTCTTTCTCAGTGACATCATTGCTCTGAAGGTAGAGCCTCTGGTCTGGTGGTCCCCACCCTGATTTTCTTGCCTCTTGCTTATTAGGGACTTATCAGGGTAAGGGTAACATCAGAGAGACTTCCTTCTGGGCTTAAGCCAGGGTTATAAGAAGTGGGTTAATTTATCAAGCTATGCCTGATGACTAAGGTGGAGTGCTCTGTAAGCAGGCCTGGTTGGGACTGCAGGTCCAAAGTGAAATTTTAAAATGGTGTTGCTTAGGCTGAGGCCTAATGTCATCCTCACACTGCCTCAGCATCCAGGAGTAACTGTTGTTTGTTTTTGTGTTGAAGTTGAAACTCAGAGCCTCAGCCCTGCTAGGAAAGCACTCTGTCACTGAAGCATAGCTCAGTCCCAGAGGTTCCCTTCTGTACCAGATGCAAAGCAAATGCTTCCTACCTGGATAGTTGCCAGCACAGCCCAAAAGCTTCTCCTGAAAAGGGCTGGGGCCAAGAATTTGTCACTCTAGCAAATTTCAGCCAGTGATTGGAGAATCTTTCTGTCAGTCAAGATGCAGAGGCGGGTCTTGAAACCATCAATCAGGCATGCTGGGGTGGAAGTGTCCAATCAGTGCGAAGACCGAGAGGAAGGGCGGGCTTCCGCAGGCTTTTCTTCCTCACCAGCTTGGGTTCTTCATTTGCAAGCACCGTGTTTTCCACTTCAGCATCCCTGGTGACTCTGTGCAGGCTGTGTTTCCCAATTTGTGGTGACCAGTGGTTCCTCAAGAGGACAACGGGTCACCAGAGAGGACAAAAATGGTGAGTCTGCGACAAGGGCTGAAGGTACGGGGTCAGCACCTGCCATGGGGCCCTGGAGTGCAGGTGAGCTGTGGAGCGCGGCGGAGTCCCCGCTGGAAGGTGACTCCTAGATCTGTCCCCTGGTTCCCCGGGTTACATGGGCGACTCATGTCTCTGGCGTCCCCTTCACTCCCTGCTTGTTGCCCGCACCCACTCTACCAAATGTGTAGGAAGCAGGGTCACAAATGCACTTTCCTGCTCCGAGTTGAGCTCCTCTGAAGGCTCTGTAGGTTCTTAAAATTGCAGTTGCCTCCTGGGTCCTAAAATGCCCCCTTTCTCTCCACTTCACAGCGTCATCAAACATTCATTCTTCCTACTATGTTTGAAATGGACACAGTGATACTGCTGGTTGACAAGTTTTGTTCCCCCAAATGAACAATAGAGAAACACGCAGAGGCAAGCACATGAAGCAGGGTTTATTCAAAAGTGGTCACATAGCCGGGCGCGGTGGCGCACGCCTGTAATCCCAGCACTTTGGGAGGCTGAGACAGGAGGATCGCGAGTTCAAAGCCAGCCTCAGCAATGGCGAGGCACTTAGCAACTCAGTGAGACCCTGTCTCTAAATAAAATACAAAAAGGGCTGGGGATGTGGCCCAGTGGTCGAGTGCCCCTGAGTTCAATCTCCGGTACCACAAAAAAAAAAAAAAAAAAAAAAAAAAAAGTGGTCACATAGACTTCTCCTGGCAGGAAGAAGGGGGCCATAGCTGGTATCTTGATAATCCCAAGGAAGCCAGGCAGGTCTGCATTTTTTTATATTTCCCAGGGCTTCCTTTGTTCTCCTGCTCTCTTCCTCTTATCTCCCTTCTTCCTGCATAGGTGACCAGGCCCAGTGGGATAGCCAAAAGGTAAAAAGCAGATGGGCTGAAGGGGAAAAGATCAGGACACCTAACAACTTTATAGCTCCCTGTAGAAGGGGCAGTTTCTAGGACGGGTTACCTTGGCAACAGGTTGGTGCAGGGGTAGGTTCTTCTTAATGGTGGGGGGAAAGCTCCAAAGGAATTAACATTGCAATCCCTAGGGGGACACTCTCCCAACTTCCCTGGACTCATTTTAAATTGGCTTTCTTGATCCGGCCTGACTCAATATACCTATCTATACTGACTTCCTATCAGATTCTGGCTTCAACAATCTATTAAGTTTATTTTTCGTCTTCTGAAATTTCCAAAAGGATATATACAATTCAAATAAAGCACTAAACATTTTAGCTAACACCCCTTCTGAACAGCTTATAGTCTCCACTTCCAACATTTTGAATTGCTGTAGTATGTTTGTTAGTTACTGAGCCAGTGTTGTATATTTGATGAAGACAGTGGATGAAGCAAAACATTATCAGCACCTGAAATCCATACTTTACCTTAGGGTTCCTGCTCTGTGTGGTGTGATTGTGTTTGTCATGTATTCTATATGATAATGTCATACAGAGGAGTGTCACTGCCCCAAGAATCCTTTGTTCTACCTGTTCATCACTCCTCCCTATCTCTTCATCTTTCTCTGCTCCCTAAGTCCCTGGTACCCATCATTTCTGCTACTGCATCTATAATTTTGTCTTTTCCATAATGTTGTTGACTTGGAATCTTAATGCCCTTGACCATTTAGAACTGGCTTCCTTGTATTACCAGTCTCAATTTAAGGTTGTTGTATCCTTCCATGCTGAAGAGCTCATTTTCTGTGTGATGTTCTTTGGTGTGGTTAAACCACAGTTTTTCCATTCAGTATTGAAAGGTGCATCTTTCTTTTTTCTAACTTTGGTTATTTCTGGGTATTGCTGCTTTAGTAACTACTCTGAGGTTTCCTTTTCTTTTTTTTTTTTCTTCATATGATAATTTTGTATTTCTTTTTTTTTTAATATTTATTTATTTGCTTTGGTTGTACACAATGCATTTATTTTTACGTGGTGCTTAGGATTGAACCTGGGCTGCGCACGTGCCAGGCGAGCGCTCTACAGCTGAGCCACATCCCCATCACTACTTTTGTATTTCTGATATCAAAAATTTAGGTTAACAATGCTCCATATTTATTTCTTGCTTTTCTAAATATTGTTTAATTATTTACTTATTTTAATTTGTTATACATAATGCAGAATGCAATTCATTTCATATTAAATATATAAAGCACAATTTTTGAAGTCACAGGTCCTACACAAAAATATTTGTATACCATTTATGTCTTCATACCTATACTTAAGGTAATGATGTCCAACTCATTCCAACCTTATTTCTACCAATTTGCCCCCTCCCATCCCCTTATCACCCCTTTGATTTATTTACAGTTCCATTATTTCTCCCGTGGTCCCCTTTACTTAGCATACTTTTCTTCAACTCCATTCATTTACCTGCGAATACTAGGATTTTATTCTTTAGCACTTGCTGAAGGCCAGCTTCAGCAAAGATGTTAAGTTCTTCCCGCTTGGTACTGAAGGGAACGTCGACGACAGGAAAATAATCCACACACAAGCCAGGTTGTAAAAATCCTTCTACTGTTCTGATTTTACTTTTCTCAGTATGGCTTTTTATACATCCCAACAAGCACAGTAATTCACATTTTTTCTTAGGGAGGTAACATAAAGGAATTTCAGTAAAGAAGATTACAATAAAGAATTTCCAGGAATTAACTATACAATAAAAATTTCCAGTAACTAACAGTAAAGAATGTTAGGAATTAACTATAACAAAGAATTTCCAGTAATTAACTGTAAAGGGTTTCAGGAATCACCTAGGGAAGATCAGTTATCTCAACTACTGATTAATCTTATCTATAGGTAGGGGAAGGTATTCTAAAAGTCTTAAAGCTAATGTTAAAAATTCTTTAACTTTAGGTGTGCCTGATCATAAAGTTATGTTGTCCTAGTATCTTCTTTAAACTTCAACTGGGCTCATCCTACCGGCTTAGCTAGTTTCTGGCTTTAGATTCCACAGGGCCATTGAACTGGTTTTATTATTGATAATTAAATATATTAGAACCTGGTGGTCATACAATAGAAATACATCAAGAGTACAGACAGAAAGCACACAAACTTAATTCTTGGTGGTCGCATAAAGTGGCATCTCATCCGCAAAGAGGAGCGAGCTCAGACCTCCAGGCATTTGGAGGGAGCTTGGGCTCAAACTCATTTGCATAACCAAGGAAAAACCCAGATTTCTGGATAAGCAGACAGACACCTGGCTTGATTCTTGGTTTGGAAGAACTAGGCCCACACAGCCCTGAATTAACAGGCTGGGGGTCAGCTCAATTCCAGGTTGGGGAGATCTCAGACTCACAGCCCCGAATTAACGGGTTGGGGTCGAGCTCAAATCCCCAGATGAGAAACACCACAAGCACTGAATAATGTTTCACTGTGTATATATACCAAAGTTTTCCTATCCATTCATTAACTAAATGGCATCTGGTTTGGTTTCACAATTTAGCTACTGTGAATTGTGCTGCTATAAATATTAATGTGGCTCTGTCCCTGTATTACACTGTTTTTCAGCTCTTTGGGTACAGACTGAGGAGGTGCATAGCTGGGTCAAATGGTGGATTCATTCCAAGTTTTCCAAGAAATCTCCATTTCTCCTTTCCAAATTGGCTGCATTAACTTGCAGTCCCATCAACAATGTATGAGTGTGCCTTTTCCCCACATTTTCACCAACACTTATTGTTGTTTGTATTTTTGAAAGCTGCCATTCTGACTGGAGTAACATGAAATCTTAGAGTAGTTTTGATTTGCATTTCTCTAATTGCTAGAAATGTTGAACATTTTTTCATATATTTGTTGATTGATTGTCCTTTTCTGAGAAGTTTCTATTCAGTACCTTAGCCCTTTTGTTTTTATTTATTTATTTACTTATTTATTTAATTCATAGTTGTATATATAACAGTAGCATGCATTACAATTCATAATACACATATAGAGCACCTTTTTACATATCACTGCTTTTATACAAAGTATGTTCATACTATTCATGTCTTCAAACATCCATTTAGGGTAAAGATATCCTACTAATTGGGACCAAATCTCTACTACATACACATCAGATAGAGCACTGATCTCTAGATTATATATAGAACTTAAAAATCTGAACACCAAAAAACCAAATAACCCAATCAATAAATGGGTCACGGAACTGAAGAGACACTTCTCAGAAGTATACAATCAATCAACAAATACATGAAAAAATGTTCAACATCTCTGGCAATTAGAGAAATGCAAATCAAAACTACTCTAAAATTTTATTTCACTACTGTCAGAATGGCAACTATTAAAAACACATAAAACAATAAATTTTGGAGAGGATGAGGGGAAAAAAGCACACTCATACATTGTTGGTGGGACTGCACAATGGTGCAGCCAATATGGAAAAGAGTATGCAGATCCCTTGGAAAACTGGAAATGGAACCACCTTATGACCCAGCCATCCTATTACTGGGTCTATTCCCCAAAAAAACAGCACACAGTACAGGGACACAGCCACATCAATGTTTATAGCAGCACAATTCACAATAACTAGGTTGTGGAACCAACCTAGATGCCCCTCAGTAGAGGAGTAGATAAAGAAAATGTTGTATATATACACAATGCAGTATTACTCAGTAATAAAAGAGAATAAAATAATGGCATTCGCAGGTAAATGGATAAAGTTGGAGAATATAATGCTAACTGAAGTTAGCCAATCTCAAAAATCCAAATGCTGAATGTATTCTCTGATATAAGGAGGCTGATTCACAGTGAGTTTAGGTCTGGGAACATAGGATGATTAGAGGAACACTAGAAAGATCCATGGGGAGAAAGGGGAAGGGAGGGGGAAAGCTAGTAGAAAGGAAAAAAAAAAAAAAGATGGTAGAATGTCTTGGCCCATTTATTGATTGGGTTGTGTGTTTTTGAGTGCTTCATATATCCTAGAGATTAGTGCTCTATCTGATGTGCTTGTGGTAAAGATTTGCTCTCATTCTGTAGGTTCTTTGTTCCTCTCACTGATTCTTTCTTTGCCTGAGAAGAAACTGTTGTTTTTTTTTTTTTCCATCCATCCCATTCATTGATTCGTGGTTTTAATTCTTGCACTTTGGGTGTCTTATTAATAAAGTTGCGGCCTAATCCAACATGATAGAGATTTGGACCTAATTTTTCTTATATTTGTCACAAGATTTCTGGTTTAATTCCTGGTTATTTGATCCACTTTGAGTTGAGTTTTGTGCATTGTGAGAGATAGAGGTAATTTTTATATTGTTACATGTGGATTTCCAGTTTTCCCACAACCATTTGTTGAAGAGGCTACCTTTTCTGCAATGTACATTTTTGGTGCCTTTGTCTAATATAAGAAAAGTGTAGATATATGGGTTATTTTGTGTTTCCTCTGTTCTGTACAACTGGTATACCAGTTATTTTTGGTGCCAATATCATGTTTTTTGTTTGTTTGTTTTAACTATTGCTTTGTAGCATTGTTTAAGGTGTGGAATAATAATGCCACCAGCTTCACTCTTCTTGCTAAGTATTGCTTTGCCTATTCTGGGTCTCTTATTTTTCCAGATAAATTTCATGATTGCTTTTTCTATTTCTATGATAAATGTTATTGGGATTTTGATTGGAATTGCATTGAATCTTATATAATGGTTTTGGTAGTAAGGTCATTTTGACAATATTAATTCTTCCTAGCCAAGAACAAGGTATATCTTTTGATCTTCTAAGATATTTAATTTCTTTCTTTAGTCTGCTGTAGTTTTCATTGTAGTGGTCTTTCACCTCTTTTGTTCATTCTCAAGTTTTTTTGTTTGTTTGTTTGTTTTGTTTTGTTTTTTTTTGTGTGTGTTTTGTGTGTTTTGAGGCTATTGTAAATGGTGTGAATTTTCTAGTTTTTCTTCCTGAGGATTTTTTTATTGCTATACAGCAATGCCTTTGATTCTTGGGTGTTGATTTTATGTCCAGCCACTTTTCTTAATTTCTTTATTATTTCTAGAATTTTTTGGTGGAATTTTTTGTGTCGTCTAGGTGTACAATCATATCATCAGCAAATAGTGCTAATTTGATATTTTCATATCCATATTCCTTTAATTTCTTTCATCTGTCTAATTGCTCTTTCGAGGGTTTCAAGAACTATGTTAAATAGAAGTTGTGAAAGAGGGCTTCCCTGTCTTGTTCCAGTTTTTAGAGGAAATGCTTTCAACTTTTCTTCATTTAGAATGGTGTTGGCCTGGGTCTTAGCATAGATAGCCTTTACAATGT
Source organism: Tamias sibiricus (assembly GCA_025594165.1). Lineage (NCBI taxonomy): Eukaryota > Metazoa > Chordata > Mammalia > Rodentia > Sciuridae > Tamias > Tamias sibiricus. The sequence continues at coordinate 4,424,820 of CM046667.1, read as the reverse complement.
TGAGGTTTGTTCCTGTTATCCCTAGATTTTCTAGTGTTGTGAAGATAAAGCAATGCTGTATTTCATGAAATGCTTTCTTTGTGTCTTCTGACATGATTGTATGGTTTTTATCTTTGAGTGTATTGATGTGATGAATTACATTTATTGACTTCTGTATGTTGAGCCAATCTTGTAGTCCTGGGATGAACCCTACTTGATCATGGTGCTTTATGTTTTTGACATATTTTTATATTTGATTTGCCAGAATTTTATTGAAAACTTTGCATCTATGTTCATTAGATATATTGGTCTGAAGTTTTTTTTTTTTTTTTTTTTTTTTTTTTTTTTTTTTTTTTTTTTTTTTTTTTAATGTGTGTTTGTCTGGTTTTGGAATCAGGGTGATATTAGCCTCTTAGAATGTGTTTGGAAGTTTTCCCTTTTTTCTACTTCATGAAAGAGTTTGAGAAATATTGGTGTTAATCTTTTTTAAAGTCTTGTAGAACTCAGTTGTGTATTCATGCGCTCCTGGGCTTTTCAATTTCATTGATTTTAGCTCTGATTTTTCTTATTTCCTGTCTTCTACTGCTTTTGGGGGTTGATTTCTTCTTCTTTTTCTTGGGCTTTGAGATGTTATGTTCATTCAATTATCTGTTGACTTTTTCTTCATTGAAGGAATAAACTCCATGACATCAACATTCCTCTTAGAACTGCCTTATAGTGTGCAAGAGATTTTGATATATTGTATCAGTGTTCTCATTTAATAATAAGTATGGATTAGACAAAAACAAATTATAGGAAGGAAGGGGGTGGTATAGGAAAGTGACTAGACTGGGACACAAAATTTCCATGTTCATGTAGGACTACATGACAAGGGTAATTCAACATCATGTACAACCCAAACACTGGGATTCTAATTAGAGTAAATTATATACTATATATGTGTAATATGTGCAAATATTTTCTACTGTCATATAAAAAAAAAAACAAATTTTAAAAAGTGTAAAAATGCTATACTCATGGACCAGACACAAATGCAAAAATTTAAATTACTAGAATTCTCAGGGCAAAAACAGGAGGGATTTTTGGTGATCTTGACAGAGGAAAGAGGTCTTAGAAATTACACTGAAGGCACAATCAGAAAATTTTTTTAAATTTTTTATTTATTTTTTGTTATGGAGGACTGAACCTATGGTTACTTAACTTCTGATCCACATGTCAGCACTTTTTTATTTGTTTGTTTCAGTTGTACACTAATGCCTTTGTTTTTATGTGGTGCTGAGGATAGAACCTGGGCCATGCACATGCTAGGCGAGTGCTCTACTGCTGAGCCACAACCCCAGACCTCCAGCACTTCTTTACATTTTATTTATAGACAGGGTCTCACTGAGTTGCTTAAGGTCTCACTTAGTTGGCGAGACTTGCTTTGAACTCACAATATTCCTGTGACGGTCTCCTGAGGCATTGAGATGACAGACAAGAACCACTACATCACAACAAATAGAAAATTTGATGAAGAGTACTTTATTATATTTATAAGAATTTTCTCTTCAAATACCATAAAGAATGTAAAAAAGGTCTCTATATTTAAGCATTAAAAATGTATGCATACAACAAAATAGCATTATTATAGCAATTAATGTTTTATGCTATAATTATACAAATAATTTTTATGTAAAAAGATTTTTAAAAAGAAGTTGCTGAACAGGAAAAAGTATTTTGCATTACATGTCTGATGTATTTCTATTCTCTAGAGTATAACAAACTGTTGTGTGTTGATAATTAAATGACAGTTGACCTACTAAAAATTGAATTCAGAATCATGAAAACCTGAATATAGCTGCTGCTTTTATACTGTTTCCTGAGGATAAATTTCAAAATGCCAATTGTTAACCTTCAGTCCTGATCATGGGGATGATCGTACAGTAAGGCCGCTCATGTCCTGGATGAGGACGTGGTTCCTTCAGTGTTATGTAAACTCAACTGTGTCCCAAAGGTTATTGATATGCTGTGTGCAAATACCCCACATCTCAGAAGTCTGGGGTATCTCAGGGCCTGTATCCACTTGCTGCTCAGGTGACACAATCTGTGGCTAACATGTATTGTATGATCTTGCCAGTAAAGGGGGCACTCTTCCCCAACACTTCACACTTCTACAGAATGTCTCTATTTAACGATGAATGATGGAGTCTGAATCTCATTTATGCTTTCACAGCAAGTGAAGTTATAAAACAACTCCAAAGCTGTACAGTTAATATCATGTTCTACTCTAGCATTATCTAATTTTAAAACTTAAATATTCTCCATCTCACCAGCATAATGGGAGCTAAGGAAGGGTTGTCAGGGAAGAGAGAAGACATCTCTTTTTATGGTCTTCCTGAAATTACAGAAGAGACTTAACAATATTCCTGTTTTGTCAGAGGTTTAGAGGCTGATTGGATCTCTGTGTCCCATGGTTAACCCTGCTGCTTAGGAAGGGGTTGCACCTGACCTTGTGTGAGTAGACAGTTCTTCTACTGACAGTGCTATGACCTGCAGGCTGGGAGACTTCATGAAAGGCCGGTTGTCCATGGGGCCTCTCTGTACAGTCTGCCAGCCTCCTCACTCCCACTGCAGGGTGATGCAGCTGTTGTCAAACTAAAGTGCCCCAAGTGTCCCAAGCATCACAGGGAAATAAGTTGAAGAGGCCAAGAAATCACTTTTCTTGGGAAATCAGGAGGCCTGAGACTGAAGCCATCCAGGTCATTCTAACATAGCCCAAGATAGAAGACAGCCCTGGGAAGAGCGTTGTCTTTAGCAAAGTCCTTCTTTGTGATGTGTGACACAAGTGGTCACCCACCATCAAACCCTTTGTTGCTCTCCTCAGCCAGGGCAGCACAGCCACAGGTGTGCTGCCACTCCTTTTCTGATCCTCCTCTATTTTCTTCCTTAATGATTTATAAACCCAGATGATGGGAATGCTGGTTCCAGAGCACAAAATCTCTGTGGGCAGAATTTTTTTCTGCTAGGGATCATCTTTGTTTTGACCTAAATAAACTCTGTGTTTTTACACCCACTGTGCCTCACCCTCTCAGGTATACACATGTGGAAGATCACAGCATCACCCTTCACATAGGAGGAAGCCAAGACTCTTGTGAGACACACTTATCACAGGGACCAGTGATGGAGCCATGATCCCTGTTCAGCTTTCTGACTCTCCACCCCTGAGTTAGGTCCCCAATACTTTTCATTTTATTTTAAGATATGCTGTCACTGTTTGCAGATTCTGACCTGACCTTGGGTTCCTCCTGTGTCATCCTCCATTAGTAACTGTTGTTTGTTTTGGTGTTGTAGTTAAAACCCAGGTCCTCACCCATGCCAGGAAAGCACATGGTCACTGAAGTATAGCTGAGTCCCAGATGTTACCTTCTGTACCAGATGCAGAGCAAATGCTTCCTTACTGAATTAGTTGCCAGAACAGCGTGGAAGCTCCTACTGAAAAGAACTGGAGCCAAGAATTGGTCACACTAGCCAATTTCAGCTAGTGATTTGATAATATTACTTTCAGTCACAATTCAGAGGCTCAAGTGGAGGACATCAATCAGGAACACTGATGTGAAACTGTCCATAAAGTGCACAGTGGGAGAGGAAAGGTAGGCTTCTGCAATGTTAGGAGGTTTTTTTTTTTTTTTTTTTTTTTTTTTTTTTTTTGTCAGCATCTGGGCTCCTCTTTTTCCAGCCCCATGTTCTCTGCTCTAGGGGCCCAGGTGACTTTGTGCAGCCTGTGTCCCCTGCCAGTTCTGGTGCCCTGTAATTCCTAGAGAGGACTTCCTTTCACCACAAAAGACAAAAATGGTGAGTTTGCGGCCAGGGCTGAAGGTACAAGGTCAGCTTCTCCTTAGCGTTTGTTGTGTGGGTGAGCTGCAGAGCATGGTGGACTCCCTTATAGCAGATTGCCCTTGGTGTCTGTCTTCTTGTTCGCTGGGGTTTGACGTGCATGTCATGTCCCTTACGTCCCCTCACCTCCCTGATGTTTGACTGAATCCGCTCTTCCAAATGTGTAGGAAGCTGCTGGGGGCCAGCCCCAGCCAGGGGTACTATGCGCGAGTACTCAGCAATGTACGAAGGCAGAGAAACAGCAATGGGGAAAAAATAACACACCGACACACGAGTCAGGCTGTGGAATCTTCTCTCTTTACTTTTACTTTGTCATAGGTTTTAAGAATAATTTTTTGGCAGCACAGAATATTTACACTTTCTTTGATGATTTCATTACAGACATGACTTAATTTTTAGATTACATTTCAGACATATTAAATTTCTTATTATGTATATTTTTCAAGTTTTTAAGGTCACTTGCACCTTTTCAAGGCCCTATACGTGACTGCCTGGGCATACTATAATTTCAACATTATTAATCTAACTAGTTTGGGTGAGAATTTATCTTTCACAAATTCTCTGAAACTGTTTTCTCTGCACACTATTTGGACTGTCTGATAGAAGTCAGCTTTCTCTCTCTGGGATTCCACAGCACTATTGTTTTTCTTTTATAGCAGTTGTTTACAAAACCTAAGCAGGGCAAGGCTGAACATTAGCTCATGGGAGTTTTTTTACTCTAAGGGATTTATATCTACATTAAAAGTAAGAGAAATTAATTTTTAATCACAAAAAGACTCTTAAAACTTATTAACCAGAAATTAACTACTTATAGAAAAGGATCTGTGTTTTTCCTTCTACATAAAGTTTCTTATCTTAACAAAATTAGTCTGGATCTAAATAATTGAAATAGTGACACCTGGTGGCCATATAAATAAAGAACTGAATAGCAAGCAGAAGCCAAAGTTAACTCTTTCAGCACCATGATCATGAAAAGGAGAGGGACCAACAGAAAAGTTATAGAGAATATGAGCAGATCACATTGGAGTAACAGCCATTAGCCAATCCTTGTGGTGGTTTGATTCCTTTTCATAAGTCAGGGCAGCACCCCTGGGCCAGGCTAAGTCCATAAATCAGGAAGCCATATTTTTGGCTGACGTGTTCTCAGTGTCCCCAACATTTCTTTTCCCCATTTCCGCAGATGGGAGAGCCCGACCGTACTCAAGAACGCGCCTGTCTTAGGTTCCCTCCCTCTGGAGGCGTTACCCATCATGGGCTAACATCCTAGGACTTCCGATGGGCTTACCCAAGGCCGGCCAGGCCGCGGTGGCTGGGGGGAAGGCATGGGACAGAACAGTTGCCTTTGGGAAGGCTTCCCATGGATGATTTAGACTTTCACATCCTGTCGAGGATCGTGGCCAAGCTCATAGGGCTCCCAGTCATAATTGTTAAGGGCAGCATAATGTGGGTGGACCATCATAGGCTGTTCTGATCTTGCCCCATTCTCAAGGAAAATGCCACTAAGATGCAATAGAAAATGCCACAACAGGGAGCAGCATCACAAATTCACTGTTTTGCTCCCAGTTGAGCCTCTCCAAAGGCTGCTGTAGTTTTTTCAAATTGCAGTTGCCTCCTGCTTTATAAAATGCCACCTTCCTGTCCACTTCACATCATCACCAAACATGCATTCTTTCCACTATGCTTCAAATAGACATAGTCTATTTGTTGTCATTTTTCAACTAGTGAGGTAATGGAAAAAAAAAATTTTTTCATATTAGATATTGAGACTAGGGGAGCTTTATCAGACACATTCTCAGTGCCTTGACCCTCCCCCCCCACACACACACTTTTATTACATTTTGAGATCTGGACCCACTTATTTTGGAAATTATATCCCTTCTATGTATGATACATCAAAGTGCATAAATACATTCTACTGTCATGTATAGATAATTAAAACGAATAAAAAATTTAAAAAGAAAAAAGGCTCTTGGGTGGGAAAACCTTAAAATTGGTGGCTGTCAGTTAAGATGGCCACCCAGATGCTATGGAAAGACCTTACAGACACATTATATATAAATCGAGTACAACTGCTCCTTTTCCTGATTGTACATGATGTAGATTTACTCCAGTCGTGTAGTCGATCATGCACATAGGGTAATAATATCTGATTTATTCTATTGTCTTTCATCCCCAGCACTTTTAAGTTTTATTTTAAGACAATATCTGGCTATGTTGCTCAGCCTGGCAGAAAGTTGTAATCCTCCTGCCTCAGCTTCTCAAGCTGTTGGGATTAAAGTCATTGAGAATCCAAGCTATGCAAAATAGTTCATTTTGATACAAATATTATTGACCATACTCAGCAACATGAATTTTGCTTTTCCCGAATGGTGTATGAGTCCCATCCTGGAAGATGTTACATCATATATATACTTACACACACACACACACACACACACACACACACACACACACCCAGGGATTGAACCCAGGGGCACTTTAACACTGAGCCATATTCTCAGCACATTTTATATTTTATTTTGAAACATGATCTCACTATGTTTTTAGGGCTTCGCTAAGTTGCTGAGGCTGTCTTTGAAATTAGCAGTTCTTCTGCCTCAGCCTCTCAAGATGCTGGAATTACATTTGTGTGCCACTATGCCTGGCCTACATAAACTTTTATATAAAAAAAAAGTTATGTATCAATACATTAACAAATTGCATTGGTGGGATTATTTGATAGGTGCATTACAGTAGAAAAAGGGAAATTTCTTCTGTAAGTTTATTGTTATGTTTTTATATTTGGTAGATGGTGGTTTTACGTCTGGTAAGGTAAGTAATATATTCTTAAAAGTGTATTAGTTTTGAGAATTTTTGTCTAATTTAGAAATAAGGCAATTGCCTATTAAAAGGCTTAAGATAGCCCAAGATAAATTTTGCTTCCCGTAGAGAACCTTGTCTTTCCACATTCATGGTAGACTATTCAGCCAAAGTCTCATGGTCTGAATGTTAATTGATGTAGAGAAACTTCATAGAGGAATTCAGGTCACACATATAAAAATCCTCTACTTGTGATTTTATTTTTCTTAGGTTTAGACACCATATCACCATTTCATCTG
>CM046667.1:4384876-4417770 GCA_025594165.1 Tamias sibiricus | reverse complement strand
TGTCTACACCTAAGAAAGATAAAAAAAAAAAAAAAAAAAAAAGAAGCACAAGATTTTCTCAAGTAAGAACTGAAGTTCTCTTTGAAGTTGCATCTACTTCAATGAACCTTCAGAACACTTGACTTTGGCTAGCTAGAGTACCATGAGGGTAGAAAGACAGGGAACTGTGTGGAGAGCAAAACTTATCTTGGACTTTGTTAAGCCCTTTAATAGCCAATTATCTTAATTTCTGTATCAGACCAAAATTCTTAAAACTGATAAACTTCTCAGAATATATCACTAACTTTACCAGATGTTTAATCTCCACCATGTTACAAAACTAATAATGTTTCAACAACAGACCTACAAAAGAAATCTCACCCCCCTTCTTTTTGTTTCTGTTGCTCACCAATCTGATGATTTTACCACTACAACTGGTTAATGTATTCATACAAAACATTCTTTTATGAATGTTCAGGTAGGCCACGAACAGCAGGGCACCATGGTAATCACAGAAGCTTGAGAGGCTAAGGCAGGAGGAAAACTCAATTTCAAAGCCAGCCTTAGCAACTTAGTGAGGCCATAATGAACTTAGCAAGATCATGTCTCAAAATAAAATATAAAAAGAGCTGGAATAAGGCTTAGTGTTTAAGCGTCCCTGGTTTCATGCACAGGTATTATAAAAAAAAGTAAATAAATGATGTAATCTCTTCTGGGGTGGGACTCATACACCATTCTGGGTAAGTTAAATCCATGTTCCCGAGGATGGTCATTAATATTTGTATTAAAAAAAATAAAAATAAAAACATTTTCTATAGCTGGGATTGTCAAAAACTTTAATCCCAAAAGCTTCGGAAGCTGAAGCAGAAGGATCACAAATTTCAATCCAGGCTTGGCAACATAGCAAGACCCTATCTAAAAATCAAATTTAAAAGGGCTGGGATGAAGGACAGAGGAATGAGTGAGACATTATTACCCTATGTGCATATATGATTAAAAGACTGCTGTGAATCTATATCATGTACAATCAGAAAATGGAGCTATTTATGTGTGATGTGTCAAAATGCATTCTATTGTCATGTATCACAAAGGAAACAAATTTACATTAAGAAATGTTATGTCAAAAAAAAAAAATGCTGGGCACGGTGGCACATGCCTGTAATCCCAGGACTTGTAGGCTGAGGCAGGAGGATCACAAATTCAAAGAGAGCCTCAGCTATGGCAAGGCACTTAGCAATTCAGTGAGACCCTGTCTCTAATAAAATACAAAAAAGGGCTGGGGATGTAGCCCAGTGGTCGAGTGACTATGAGTTCAATCCCTGGTACCAAAATAAATAAATAAATAAATAAATAAATAAATAAATAAATAAATAAATAAATAAAAAGGCTAGGTATGTAGCCTGGGATTCAATATTCCTAGGATCTATCATCAACTGTCTTATTTCCTTTAAAGTGGTTATTGTGACCAAAAACAGGGAAGTGGTAAGTAATTTTCATTTCCCCTCAAGTATAACATTCACAAATGAAAAACAAATGCTTTCAAAAATGTTATTCGTGCCAGGGATAGTGGCACAGCCTGTATTCTCAGGGACTTGAGCAGCTGAAGCTGGAAGATCATAAGGTGGAGGCCAGCTTCCAAAACAAGTGGGGCCAGATATCAAATGAAAAATAAAAATTAATAGGCTGTTGTAGCTAGAATCTGATAGGCAGTCAGTATAGATAGGTAAATTGAGTCAGGTGGGATCAAGAAAGCCAATTTGGAATGAGTCCAGGGAAGTTGAGACTGTTGGGAGAATGTGCCCTGAGGGATTGCAATGTCAATTCCTTCAAAGCCCTTCCTCCACCCTTGAGAAGAACCAGCCTCTGCCCCAACCTGTTGCTAGGGTAACCCCTCCCAGGAACTGCCCCTCCCTACAGGGCGCTAAAAAGTAGTTATAAGTCCTGATCCTTCCCCCTTCAGCCCATCTGCTTTTTACCTTTCGGCCATCCCACTGGGCCTGGTCACCTATGCAGGGAGAAGAGAGATAAGAGGAAGAGAGCAGGAGAACAAAGGAAGCCCTGGGATATATAAAAAAAGGCAGACCTTCCAGTCTTCTTGGGATTATCAAGATACCAGCAATGGCCCCCTTCTTCTGCTGGGAGAAGACTGTGACCCCTTTTAAATAAACCCTGCTTTATGTGCTTGCCTCTGCGTGTTTCTCTAATGTTAGAACTTTAACACTTGGGGGAACAGAACTCTTCACCGACAACTGACAATATCACTGTGTCCATTTGAAACATAGTAGGAAGAATGAATGTTTGATGACGCTGTGAAGTGGAGAGGAAGGGGACATTTTAGGACCCAGGAGGCAACTGCAATTTTAAGGACCTACAGAGCCTTCAGAGGAGCTCAACTGGGAACAGGAAAGTGCATTTGTGACCCTGCTTCCTACACATTTGGAAGAGTCAGCGCAGGCAACAAGCAGGAAGCTAAGGGGGCGCCAGGGACCTGAGCCACCATTGCAACCCCGGGGAACCAGGGGACAGAAATCAGAGCCACCCGCCAGCGGGGACTCCGCCAGCTCCTCAGCTCACCTCCACTCCGGGGCCCATGGCAGGTGCTGACCCCGTACCTTCAGCCCTGGTCACAAACTCACCATTTTTATCCTCACTGGTGACCCGGCGTCCTCTTGAGTAACCACTGGTCAACCAGATTGCAGGGACACACACTGCACAGTCACCTGGGACGCTGAAGCAGAGAACAAGGGGCCTGGAAACGGAGAAGCCGAGCTGGTGAGGAAGAAAAGCCCGTGGAAGCCCGCCCTTCCTCTCTGTCTGCGCACTGATTGGACAGTTCCACACCAGCATCTCTGATTGATGGTTTCAAGACCCGCCTCTGCATTTTGACTGACAGACAGATTATCCAATCACTGGCTGACATATGCTAGAGTGACAAATTTTTGGCCCCAGCCCTTTTCAGGAGGAGCTTCCAGGCTGTGCTGGCAACTAATCCATGTAGGTAGCATTTGCTTTGCATCTGGTACAGAAGGTAACCTCTGGGACTGAGCTATGCTTCAGCGACAGAGTGCTTTATTAGCAAAAACAAACAACAGTTACTCTGGGATGCTGAGGCAATGTGAGAATAACCTTAGGCCTCAGCCTAAGTAACACCATTCTAAAACTTCCCTTTGAGCTTGCAGTCCCCACCAGGCCCACTTACAGAGCACTCCACTATAGTAATCAAGCATAGCTTGATAAATTAAGTCACTCCTTACAACCCTGGCTTAATCCCAGAGAAAATTCTCTGTGATATTACCCTTGCCCTTATAAGTTCCTGATAAGCAAGAGGCCAGAAAATCAGGGTGGGGACAACAAGTCCAGAGGCTCTACCCTCAGCACAAAGATGTCACTGAAGAGACATTAGCAACTTGTAGGGGTTAAAGGGCAGGCAAAAGTCCCAAAATTATGCATAAATGATTAAGCCATTGAACAGACATTCAGCCTACCGACACTGATGCCCACATGCTGGAGAGCCTGGTGAGGACCTAAAATGACTTCCAAACTCTTCTCGTCTGCCTTAATCTTTGTGTCATCCTCACCCCTCTCAAACTCTACAGCAGCCTCTTGACTCTGCTGAGAAAAGAACTTCTCTTTACGACCATCTCCTCAGCCAGGTGTCAGCTCCACACTAGAAGAAGCCTGCCTTGGTTCCTGATCTGTTCACCATGGTCTGAGTGAGTTTGCATCTGCTGGACTTCAGACCTAAGACTTAAAAATTTAAATCTAGCACTTAAGCAACTCACGAGACCCTGACTCTAAACATAATACAAAACAGGGCTCCAGATGTGCAGCAGTGTCCAAGTGTCACAGAGTTCAATCACCAGTACCAAAAGTACAAAAATACATAAATAATAAAATATAACAAGGAAAAGTCTTAATTATATTATTGTTCTCCTTTAAACTTCCTCTAAAGATGTAGAATTTAGAATAACCTAATGCAATGACCCTTTCAGCCAGGTACTGTTTTGTTTGTAATTTTACAGATATGACATGTATAAGAATAGTAGGCAAAAATGAAATGTAAAAAAGGACTGACAATTGTATGTGTAGAACAATGGAAAGCTAGATATGATAATGTTTCTTTATTTAGCTGGAATCGTTATCGTGAATGTTTGGCTGATTTGTTGTACATGGAATGAGAAATAAAAAGTCCACTGATCCATATTCAGAAAATAGTAATTAGCATTAAATGTAAAATTTGGATGTAAGAAAGGCAGTCTGAGGGGAATAGAGCAGAATGGAAAGTTGCCCACACATCACCAAGCCTGTGCTTGTAACAGATTCAGCGTCCATGCGCCTGAACAACACTGGACACACAGGAGGTAGGGGAAGGGGTCGCCCTGAAAAACAGAGATAGAAACATGTTGAATTAGGTAAAATAAAAACTGATTACATCCAAGATGCACTGAATTAAAAAATGCTTTCCTGAAACAAAAGAACAAATGGGGGTGGTGACAACTAATGTTGTATTTCTTTATATAATACTTGAGGTATTTTTGATACAAGGGATTTAACTGAGGGCAGCATTAACCACTGAGCCAAATATCTAGCTCTATTTACTTTTTACTATTACACAGAATGTTGTTAAGTTGCTTAGGGCCTCACTAAGTTGCAGACACTGGCCTAAAACTTGCAATTTTCTTGCCTAAAACTCACAAACCATTAGGATTATAGGCATTTTCCACTGCACCCAGTAGCTTATTTCTTTAAATGACCGAGTGGGAGACAGTAAAACCCAAGTGAAGATCTGGAAGTTGGTACACCCCATACTACTTTGCCAATGAGAACCTGAAGGGGAAAATGGGGACTTTGTCCACCACAGTATAAAATGCTGACCATAACGTGCCTGTTTCCCCAGATGTTCCATCTTGAAAGATTGTCAGTAAACTCTATGCTTTCTCTGTACCTTTGTCTCTCAGTCTTTTTGGGAACAGAGAGATGACAATGGTGGGAACAGAAGATTAAGAGAATGATCCAATAAAATGGGACCAATGTGCTGAAGGCCACATGCTTTCTTTGCCAAAAAGCAATTTACCTGCAACCTTCCCTGGCCTAAGTGGACAGGAGATGTCAGGTTTTTCCGCAAACTACCTGTTATCTGCATGAGAAACGCAGACAGAAAACACCCTAAGAGGAACCCAAGGTACTATACAGGGAGAGATTTTGTGACCCTTTGTATTGACCACATTTTAGAAGATAAGGGTAATTTTTTTATATGAATCCAACTGGAACTGGTAGCATGGGCCAACATGACATAGAGTTGCCATGACCATGGAAAATTGAAAATATGTTGTCACCCTGTTGTCAAAAGTCAAAAGGTGTTCCTGGTACAACTTTCTGGAAAGTTCTCTGGGACTCCAATAAAACTAAAGTGCAGGAGAGGCACACTGTCCTTCTCATCTCTCAGAGGACCCACACTCTCCCTTGAGAATGTCCCCTTCCCCTGTTCCTATCCCTTCAATAAGCCCATGCCTATTACTGGGTGACATGTCTGAAAACCTTCAGACTTGATGCAAGAATCAGGGTTAGAATGAATCTTTTCATGGCCTCAATTCCTTATATGTCCCCAAATCTATATCATGTCCATTGTTAGGGTATGGATAGTGAACATATTCCTCACAGATGGTAACTCATCACTAAACAAACACACACAAAATAATATTGAATAAATCTTTATTAAAAACAAAAGGAACAACAACAAACAAACCAAAAACATAAAACAGTAGCCTGAGATGGTGGTTAAAACAATGCCAAGAGTATCTAAAATTCTCAACCAGCCTCACTGTCTCTCAGAACAAAACTTTGAATGGTTAGGAAATGTAGTTCAGTGTTAAAGTATCCCTTGGCTGAATACTCAGTAAAACACACACACAATGAAGAGGGATAGACAGATAGAGAAGATAAGAGAATTGGGCATAGTGTTGTACACCTGTAATTCCAGAAGCTCATGAGACTGAGGCAAGAGGACTATGATTTCAAAGCTAGCCTCAGCAATGGTGACTCCCTAAGCAACCCAGTGAGACCTTTTTCTAAATAAAATACAGCTATGGATGTACCACAGTGGTTTAATGCCCCTGAGTTCAGTCCCCAGTACAAAAAAAAAAAAAAAAAAAAAAAAAAAGACATAAAAAAGAAGAATGTAAAAGGGCAGTTATAAATCTAAGTACACCAATAGTAACATTATATGTGAATTGACTGAATAATCCTATCCAAAGGTAAAGATCATCAGAAAAACTAAAAACAAGTACTACTGCTATGCTATCTACAGGAGTCCCTGCTTGGATGCAAATGTATAAAGAGTTTTAAAAAAAAAGTTATGAATGTTAGACCATGCAAATTAACAGCATGAGTAAGCTGTACTATAGGATCTCTAATAAATTTAGGTAAAATATTTCAAAACCAAAAATTTAGTGATAGATATTAGCTTTCAAGCAGGTATAAGTGAGTTTAAAGAGTTACTGAAGGATCCATCTTTGTCCCCAATGCCAATCCAATAATGAATCAACAGCTTTGAAAAAGAAATTATTACTTTTTTGGCCAAAAAGAAGCACAGAAGCTTTTGTACCAGAGTATGTGATTCTGTCCATCAGCAAGAACAGGGGGCATTTCTTGGAGGGGTAGGGCTACCTGATATTGAACTCAGGGGCATTTGACCACTGAGCCACATCCACAGTCCTATTTGTGAATGCAAGTTGGGGTTCTGGCCTTCTTCAGAAATCTGATTAGGAAGGGGAGACCCATAGATTTATGGAGAAGCCCTGCAGAGACCAGGTTTACCATGGTCAGTACAGCTAAAAAGGGCTTGGGGTTTGAGGCAGGCATGTCCTCTGGCAGAACGACCAGCCCAACAGCCTAGCAAATGTTCCCTGGGAATAGTGGGGGATTTGAAATTGAAAGAAAGTACTAAAATTCTGCTACCCACGCCTGGTCAGGGAAGTAACCAGAAGAGTCCTGTATGCACCCTCTTCTGGCCAGTTTCAAAATAATGATGGGCTGCCTTAGTCTCAGTGGAGCTCAGACTACACACGGGTCAAAGAGCCAGAAAGTTGGACAAGAACCCTTGCACTATCACTGGCCCCTGTGATGAGCATGTCTCACAAGAGGCTTTGTTGCCTCCTGTGTGAAGGGGGTGATTCTGTGATCATCCATGTGTGTCCACCTGAGAGAATGAAGCACAGTAGGTGTGGGAACACAGAGATATCTAGGTAAAAATGAAGATGATCCCCAGCAGAAGGAAATTCTGCCCACCTATAATTAGTACTTTGGAAAAACATCCTCATGGTCTGGGTTTATATATCATTAAAACAAACAATAGAGGAGGACCAGAAGAGGAGGTGGCAGCACACCTGTGCTCTGCTGTGCTGGCGTAGAAGAGGAGCACACGTTTTCTCATGGATGGTCACTTGTGTCACACACTGCAAAGAAGAACTGTGCTAATGACAAGGCTCTTCCCAAGGCTGTCTTCTATTTTGAACTACATTAAAATAACCTGGATAGCTTCAGTCTCAGGCCTCCTGTTTTCCCAAGCTAAATGATTTATTGGCCTCTTTCATCTGTTTGAGTGTGATGCTTGGCACACTTTTCTACATGACAGGCTCATATGTGGGCACTTTTGTGTGACAATAGCTGGATCACACTGGGCAGTGGTAGTGAGGAGGTTGCACATGGTTTTGAGGGAGGTCTCATGGAGACCCAGTCTCCCATGCAGTCTAGTGGCCTGCTGGTCATAGCTCTGTCAGTGGAAAAAGTGCCTGCTTACACAAGGTCAGGTGTACCTTGTTCTTCAGCAGCTCAGTGAAGCTGGGGCAATGAAAATCCAATCACCCTCTTCAGCTCTGACAAGACAGGAATAATGATCAGTCTCTTCTAGGATTCCAGGAAGGTTATGAAAAGAGATGTCTACTCTCATTCCTGACAACCTTTCCCCAGCTAATATTATGCTCTTGGGGGGGAGGCATTTAATATATATAATTAGTTTAAGCTAGAATGGAAGATGGTAATAACTCTGCCTCTACAGTTTTGGAATTGTTTTGTAACTTCACAGTGAAAGCATAAATGAGATTCAGACTCCATCATTCCTCCTTGAATAAAAAAATTTTGCAGGAGAAGTGTGAAGTGTGTCTGAAGGTCGCCCCCTGCCTGGCTCCTGCAGAATCAGAGGGCTACACAGCTCTTAGAGTCCATATTAGCCTCAGATTGTGTCACCTGAGCATCAAGTGGAAACAGGCCCTAAGATCCCCCAGGCTTCAGAGGTGCGGGGTATTTTCACAGAGCGTATCAATAACCTTTGGAAAACAGGTGAGTTAAAATAACACTGCAGGAACCCTGTTCTCGCCCAGCACAGGAGCAGCCTTACTGTATTATCATCCCCATGATTGAAACCAAGTTACCAATTGTCATTTAAAACTTCATCCTCAGGAAGGAGCATCAAAATGGAATCCATAATCAGGATTTCAGGACTCTGAATTGATACTTTTAATTGGTCAACTATTATTTAATTATCAACTCACTAAAGTGTGTTATACTCTAGATACAAGAAACTCATCAAATATGTCATGTAACAAACTTTCTCCTGTTCAGCAACTTTTAAAAAAAATAACATTAAAATTATTTGTATAATTATATCATAAAACATTAATTAGTATAATAATGATATTTTGATATATGCATACATTTTGGAATGATTAAATCTAGAGACTGTTTTCACCTTCCTATAGTGTTTGAAGAGAAAATTCTTATAAATTTGATGAGGTACTCCTTATCAAATTTTCTGTTCTTCCTGTTGTAGTGGTTCATGCATGTTATTAGTGGCTTAGGAGGCTGGTGCAGGAGAACTGCAAATTTAAAGCAAGCCTCGACTACTTAGTGAGGACTTAAGCAACTCAGTGAGACCCTGACTCTAAATAAAATATTTTTTAAAAGTTGGGCATATGGATGAGTGGTTAAGGACCAATAGGATCAATTCTACATACCATAAATAAATAAATAAATAAATAAATAAATAAATAAAATAAACAATTGTTCCTGATTTTTCCTTCAGTATAATTTCTAAGACATGTTTTCCTTTCTCATGAGCACCAAATTCCCTTTTGTTTCTGCCTGAGTATTCTAGTAATTTCAGTATTTGCCTTTGTGTCTGCTACATGAGTATGTATTATTTTTTCACTTTTTAAAATTTGTTCTTCTTTTATATACATGACAGTAGAGTACATTTTGACACAAAATACGTACATGGAGTATAACTTATTCTAATTAGGTTCTCATTCCTTTGGTTGTACATGATGTGAAGTTACACTGGACATGTAGTCATATGAACACAAGAATGTTGTTTCTCATTCTGTTCTATTTCCTATATCCTCTTCCAAACTTCTCAGCATTTCCTGTTGTCAAGTCCAATAGAATTTTTTTTATCCCAACTTCCCTTGTTGTTTGTGTGTGTGTTTGTGTGTGTGTGTTTCTTTTTGAAGTTAAAACCCTGGATCATACAAATTTCATTTCTGGGAAGAGTGACATCTTATTAGAACATAAATTACTTCTTGAGAATTGTGAATTTTGCATAATAAAATTTTTATTTTGGAGCAATTCATCAGTCATTTTAGTGGTGTATGCATTTAATCCCAGAGACTCAGAAGGTTAAGGTTGAAAAGTCACTAGATGAGGCCAGCCACAGCAATTTAGCAGGATCCTAAGTAACTCAGCAAAATTCTATACCCCCCCATATATATATATTATAAATAAAATATAAGAATGTGGCTCATTGGTAGAGTACCACCAGACTAAATCCCCAGTACAATGTATATATTCGGCAGTGTGAGGCCTTTCTCTTCATTGAAGAGGACATGAAATATTGATTTAAAACATTTTGCATTCAAATGGTTTTTCTTCAGTAAACTTCTTTCATGTTGATGACTGAAACAGTAATAACAAAAGACTTTGCCAATTGTTTTCATCACAAATATTTTTCTGCTCATGTGTTCGTTCACATGAGAGAAGCTGAAGGGATGTAACAGAGATTTTTTCACATTTTTTACATTCATGGGTCTTCTTTCCAGTGTGTCTCCTTTCACGTATGTGAAGCTGAGAGGATGTAACAAAGGGTTTTCCACATTCTTTACCTTCATAAGTCTTCATTCATGTACGCATTAATCCATGCCTGTGAAGATGACTTCATGTGTCATAGGTTTTGCCCAATTTTTGACATTCATAGACATTCATTAGGCTTCTTTCCTTTATTAGTTTGTTCATGTATCTGAAGGGGAAAAGGAAGTAGTGAAGGCTTTTCCACATTGTTGATGTTCATAGGGCTTCTCTCAAGTATGCATTCTTCCATGTATGTGAAGCTGAGAGGATGTAGCAAATGCTTTTCCACATTGTTGACATTCGTAGGGCTTCTCTCCAGTATGTGTTTGTTCATGTACCTTAAGGCTAGAGGATCTATTGAAGGCTTTTCCACACTGCTTACATTCACAGGGCTTTTCTCCAGTATGTGTTTGTTCATGTTTCTTAAGGTGAAAGGACCGAGTGAAGGCTTTGCCACACTGCTTACATTCATAGGGCTTCTCTCCAGTATGTGTTTGTTCATGTCTCTTAAGGTGAAAGGACCGAATAAAGGCTTTGCCACACTGCTTACATTCATAGGGCTTTTCTCCTGTATGTGTTTGTTCATGTCTTTTAAGGTCAGGAAAAACTATTGAAGGCTTTTCTACATTGTTTGCATTTATAGGGCTTCTCTCCAGTATGTGTTCGTTCATGTATCTTAAGGGGAGAGGAACGATGGAAGGCTTTGCCACACTGCTTACATTCATAGGGCTTCTCTCCAGTATGCATTCTTCCATGTATGTGAAGTTCACTGGATCTAGCAAAGGCTTTTCCACATCGTTTGCATTCATAGGGCTTCTCTCCAGTATGTGTTCGTTCATGTATCTTAAGGTTAGAGGACTGAGTAAAGGCTTTGCCACACTGCTTACATTCATAGGGCTTCTCTCCAGTATGTGTTCGTTCATGTACCTTAAGGCTAGAGAATAGATTGAAGGCTTTTCCACAGTGCTTACATTCATAGGGCTTCTCTCCAGTATGTGTTTGTTCATGTCCCTTAAGGCTAGAGAATAGATTGAAGGCTTTCCCACACTGCTTACATTCATAGGGCTTCTCTCCAGTATGTGTTCGTTCATGTCCCTTAAGGCTAGAGAATAGATTGAAGGCTTTTCCACACTGCTTACATTCATAGGGCTTCTCTCCAGTATGTGTTCGTTCATGTCCCTTAAGGCTAGAGAATAGATTGAAGGCTTTTCCACACTGCTTACATTCATAGGGCTTCTCTCCAGTATGTGTTCGTTCATGTCTCTTAAGGTTAGAGAATTGAGTGAAGGCTTTTCCACACTGCTTACATTCATAGGGCTTCTCTCCAGTATGTGTTTGTTCATGTGTCTTAAGGTGAGAGGACTGAGTAAAGGCTTTTCCACATTGGTGACATTCATAGGGCTTCAATCCAGTATGCGTTCTTCCATGTATGTGATGTTCACTGGATGTAGCAAAGGCTTTTCCACATTGTTTGCATTCATAGGGCTTCTCTCCAGTATGTGTTCGTTCATGTACCTTAAGGCTAGAGGAAGTACTCAAGGCTTTGCCACACTGCTTACATTCATAGGGCTTCTCTCCAGTATGCGTTTTTTCATGTCTTTTAAGAATAGAGGAAGTACTAAAGGCTTTGCCACACAGCTTACATTCATAGGGCTTTCCTCCAGTATGCGTTCTTCCATGTATGTGATGTTCAATGGATGTAGCAAAGGCTTTTTCACATTGTTTGCATTTATAGAGCTTCTCTCCAGGATGTGTTTGTTCATGTACCTTAAGGCTAGAGGAAGTAGTGAAGGCTTTACCACACTGCTTACATTCATGGGGTTTCTCTCCCACATGCATTTCCTGATGTATTCTAAATAAACTGAGATAAGCAAAGTCTTTCCCACATATCTTACATTTATAATGTACATTCTCAGTGTGCGTGAACATGTGATTTTGGAGACTCATGAGTGAAATAAAGGTTAAAACACCTTGTTTACATTCACAGAGGTTCCCGTCAGAATGAGGGTTTTCATGACTTCTAAATAAAGAAGAAAAATGAAAGGCTTTCCCACATACCTCACATTTATAACTTTTAATTCCACTTTGTGTTATCATGTGTCTTTGAGCACCTGTGAAAGAAGAAATGGCTTCACCACATTGTTTACATTCACAGCGTTGCCAACCAGCATGTGTTTCTTCATAACTTTGAATAAAACTGGGATAAATGACACCTTTCCCACATACTGCACTTTTATAAGGTCCATCTCTTGTTTGTATAAACATTTGTGTCTGAACCCTTTTGAGAGAAACCAGAGATTTTCTGTATTGTTTAGATTCACATCTCTTCTCTTCACCTTCCTCATGCTTATCGCGTTTGTGTCCAGAGGGAGATGAGATCTGCCTATAAAGGAATGAAGGACACATGAAGTCATTTGCACACATAATGCAGTCACATGGATTTACTCTATTAAAGTTTTTCTTTGTCCAGTTAAGAATTGGAATCACATTGAAAGTATCCCCACACTATCTTCTTTGACTTTGAAGTTTCTCATATGCCTTCTCTGAAAAATTACCAGCACATTATCAATGCATGATTCATTCATGATATTCTCTTTATTTATAGGTCCTAGGTTTATATTACTAGCAAAATCAGGTAAAAGCTAAAATGGGCTTACATTCCTTCCAACATCAGGTAAAGCCTAGGTTTGCTAACTTGTTCAATTCGCCTGAAAATAAAGTTATTAAGAAGAAATAATCCATTGCAACACAGCTTCCCTATTACTATTATCCAAATAGTCGTATTCACATGTGCAATTCATAATAAGTTGTGCATGTCAGGTACTTTGAATAGACTGAATAACTTGTAGAAATAAGTATATGTTTCTGGTAAGAAAAATCTTGTCAGAATAAACATATTTCAAGTCGTTCATATTATTTGGTTTGTTTTGAAAAATTATATAACAATTAAGATTCATCAACAATTTCTTTTTTTTTTTTTTTTTTTTTTTGGTACTGGGGATTGAACTCAGTGGCACTCGACCACTGGGCCACATCCCCAGCCCTTTTTTGTATTTTATTTAGAGACAGGGTCTCACTGAGTTGCTAAGTGCCTCGCCATTGCTGAGGCTGGCTTTGAACTCGCGATCCTCCTGCCTCAGCCTCCCAAAGTGCTGGGATTACAGGCGTGCGCCACCACGCCCGGCTCATCAACAATTTCTTTATTGAGTACAATTACCTTAATTGCTCCCAGAATTGTGGATCTGATCTTCCAAATTCTTGTCATTCCATTTGTTACCTAAAGTCCCAAAACAGAACAATTTTACAAATTTTTAAGAGCTAGAAATGCTTTGCCAAGTCCTAGGTGCATTTTCTGCTGCAATAATTCACCAAATGATTCTCTTTTCATGTTCTACTTAAGTGATCAAAGCAAACATGAGTTCTCTATTCCATTAATTAAAGAAATATCAGTATTACCTATAAAAGCCAGGTTTCTGAGGACTTCCTTCATCACATCTCTGTAAAGGTTCTTCTGAGATAGATCCAGCAAAGCCCACTCCTCCTTGGTGAAGTTCACAGCCACATCCTCAAAGGTCACTGAGAACTAAAATTGTCCATAAATATATAGTGGATGTCAGGATAGACTGGCACTATCAGAAATCTATACTCAACCTTCATGATGTTCACATGATTCTCTGGCTTCCAGATTAATTTCACATTTTAAGATTTGGTCCATCAAAACTATAGTGCTCTGAATTTCTCACAGCCACTTTAACAGCAAACAGAAAAGTGTATTTTACACTTCCTTTGGTTTGCTCACAGAAGGTAAGACATGCTCCCTTATCAGTCTTAACTTCTTTGTTGGTTATACTTCTATTTCAAATCCTCACAAAGTCCTGTTCAGTACAGAGGTAATATTAGCACTCAGGTTAGTATGTACTCTTAAAATAGAAAGATGACTGAGGACAAAATTGCCGGATTCATAAAACCCAGCATTTGAGATAGATTCTGCCAACCACGTTTGCTCACTGGGCCTACACTCTGAAGATAGACAATATGCTGTATACTGATCTTTTGTCTCCTTCTGAAAGTCAATTGTTCCATCCTTAAAAAAGTGCCTACAATCAAAACACACCAACACACTCTGGGCATGGGCTCACTAAGGAGCTTCCCTTATAGACAACATTTTGACAATGTTTCTCACAGTTTGTCAGAATGTGTTAATTGGAAATTGAGCTAAAACTGTGTGATTACACCAAGAGATCAACTAGAAAATTGCACGTGCTTTACTCCAGAACATATTTAGTCAACTAGTAAACAAGTACAATGAATAAGTAATAAACACAACAATTTGATCATTCTAATGGTTACTGTCAATGCAGAATGGGATGATTGGAATGATGTCACATATCTTAGAATAAACTCAATGGCCTAAAGACATCACCTTGTCTAATCAACACTTTTACAAAGTTTTATTTGTCTCAAAACAATCTCATAATAAATGGCAGACATTACTTTTGAAAACCTCATAGCAACAATGAATGTTAAATGATTGTAAAAGACTTCTGAAAAACAGCCAGTTCACTAACATATGGTACAGTCATGTGCCACATAGGCATGTTCTGCTCAAAAACAATTTGAACAAAATTGGGCCACATGTGCAATGGTTTTCTGTTGTGAAAGAGTTTTTTCATGCCTGGAATGATGCTGGTACGAAGAAACCTAAGGTAGTAGCATTTTCAGGGTGTGGTAAATAAGCAGGTTTAATGGCGGGTGACAACTTGTGTCACACATCACAAAGAAGGACTTTGCTAAAGACAAGTCTCTTCCCAGGGCTGTCTTTTATCTTGGGTTATGTTAGAATGACATGGATGGCTTCAGTCTCAGGCCTCCTAATTTCTCAAGATAAATGATTTATTGGCCTCTTCCACTTATTTGGGTGTGATGCTTTTGACA
The DNA here is from genome assembly GCA_025594165.1 of Tamias sibiricus. Lineage (NCBI taxonomy): Eukaryota > Metazoa > Chordata > Mammalia > Rodentia > Sciuridae > Tamias > Tamias sibiricus. The sequence goes on along the minus strand of CM046667.1, from coordinate 4,402,737 downwards.
CTTGGGGCACTTTAGTTTGACACCAGCTGCATCACCCTGCAGTGGGAGTGAGGAGGCTGGCAGACTGTACTGAGAGGCCCCATGGACAACCAGCTATTCATGAAGTTTCCCAGCCTGCAGGTCATAACACTGTCAGTGGAAGAACTTCCTACTCATACAAGGTCAGGTGCACCCCCTTCCTCAGCAGCAGGGTTAACCAGGGGACACAGAGATCCAATCAGCCTCTAAAGCTCTGATGAGACAGGAATACTGTTAAGTCTCTTATGGAATTTCAGGAAGACCATAAAAAGAGATGTCTCCTCTTATCCCTGACAACCCTTCCCCAGCTCCAATTATGCTGGCGAGATGGAACATATTTAATTCTTAAAAGTAGTTAATGCTAGAGTAGAACATGATATTAACTGTACAGCTTTGGAGTTGTTTTATAACTTCACTTGCAGTGAAAGCATAAATGAGATTCAGACTCCATCATTCATCATTGAATGAAGACATCCTGTAGAAATGTGAAGTGTGGGGGAAGAGTGTCCCCTTTACTGGCTCCTGCAAGATCATACAATACATGTTAGCCACAGATTGTGTCACCTGAACAGCAAGTGGATACAGGCCCTAAAATACCCCAGGCTTCTGAGGTGTGGGATATTTGCACACAGCATATCAATAAACTTTGGAAAACAAGTGACTATACATAACACTGAAGGAACTGCGTCCTCATCCAGGACATGAGCGGCCTACTGTGGGATCATCCCCATGATCGGGACTGAAAATTAACAACTGGCATTTTGAAATTTATTTTCAGGAAACAGCATAAAGCAGCAGCTAGATTTAGGTTTTCATGATTCTGAATTCAATATTTAGTTGGTCAACTGTCATTTAATTATCAACACAACAGTTTGTTATACTTTAGAGATGAGAAATTCATCAGACATGAAATGCGAAATACTTTCTCCTGTTCTGCAACTTCTCTTTGAAAATCTTTTAACATAAAAATTATTTGTATAATTATAGCATATAAAATTAATTGCTATAATAATGTTATTTTGTTGTATGCATACATTTTTAATGCTTAAATATAGAGACTTTTCACATTCTTTATGTTGTTTGAAGAGAAAATTCTCATAAATTTGATAAAGTACTCTTCACCAAATTTTCTGCTCATGGTGGTGTAGTGGTTCTTGCCTGCCATCCCAATGCCTCAGGAGACTGTCACAGGAGGATTGTGTGTTCAAAGCAAGTCTCGCCAACTAAGTGAGACCTTAAGCAACTCGGTGAGATCCTATTTATAAGTAAAATATAAAAAAGTGTTAGAGGTCTGGGGTTGTGCCTCAGTAGTAGAGTGCTAGCCTAGCATGTGCATGGCCCAGGTTTTATCCTCAGCACCACGTAAAATTAAGGCATTGAGTACAACTAAAACAAACAAACAAAAAAAGAAGTGCTGGACATGTGGATCAGTAGTTAAGTAACCATAGGTTCAATCCTCCATAACAAAAAATAAATAATTTTTTAAAAATTTCCTGATTGTGCCTTCAGTGTAATTTCTAGGATATCTTTCCTCTATCAAGATCACCAAAAATTCCTTCTGTTTTTGCCCTGAGAATTCTAGTAATTTCAGTTTTTGCACTTGTTTCTGGTCCATGAGTGTAGCATTTTTACACTTTTTAAAATTTGTTGTTTTTACATACATAACAGTAGAAAACATTTGGGCATATTATACATCCTTAGTGTATAATTTACTGTAAGTAAAATCCCAGTGTTTTGGTGTACATGATGTTGAATTACCCTTGTCATGTAGTCCTACATGAACATAGAAATGTTGTGTTCTAGTCTACTCTTTTTCCTATACCACCCCCCTCCATTCCGACAATTTGGTTTTGTCTAATCAAAACTTATTATTAAATGAGAACACCAATACAATATATCAAAATCTCTGGCACACTATGAAGGCAGTTCTAAGAGGAAAGTTCATTGCATGGAATTCATTCCTTCAATGAAGAAAAAGTCAACAAATAAATGAACAATCATAACATCTCAAAGCTCAAGAAAAAGAAAAACAAATCAACCCACAAAAGCAGTAGAAGACAGAAAATAAAAATATTAGAGCGAAAATCAATGAAATTAAAAAGCCCAGGAGTGCACGAATACACAATTGAGTTCGACAAGACCTTTAAAGAAGGATTAACACCAATATTTCTCAAACTATATCATGAAATAGAAAAAGAGGGAACACTTCCAAACACATTTTAGGAGGCTAATATCACCCTGATTCCAAAACCAGACAAAGACACATCAAAGAAAAAAAAAACTTTAGACCAATATCTCTAATAAACATAGATGCAAAAGTTTTCAACAAAATTCTGGCAAATTAAATATAAAAACATATCAAAAAGAAAATGCACCCTGATCAAGTAGGGTTCATCCCAGGACTACAAGTTTGGTTCAACATACAGAAATCAATAAATGTAACTTATCATGTCAATAGACTCAAAGATAAAAATCATACGGTCATGTCAATAGACACAGAGAAAGCATTTGATGAAATACAGCACCACTTTATGTTCAAAACACTAGAAAAACTAGGGATAACAGAAAGAAACCTCAACATTGTAAAGGCTATCTACACTAAGACGCAGGCCAACATCATTCTAAATGAAGAAAAATAAAAAGCATTCCCTCTAAAAACTGGAACAAGACAGGGATGTCCTTTTTCACCACTTCTATTTAACATAGTTCTTGAAACCCTAGCCAGAGCAATTACACAGATGAAAGAAATTAAAGGAATATGGATATGAAAAGAACAAACAAAATTAGCACTATTTGCTGATGATATGATTGTATACCTAGAAGACACAAAAAATTCCACCAGAAATCTTTTAGAACTAATAAAGAAATTCAGAAAAGTGGCTGGATATAAAATCAACACCAAAAATCAAAGGCATTTCTGTGTAGCAATAAAAACATTCTCAGAAAAAAAAAAAAAAAAAAAAAAAAACTAGGAAATCCACACCATTTATAATAGCCTCAAAAAACACACACACACACACAAAAAAAACTTGAGAATCAACAAAAGAGGTGAAAGACCACTACAATGAGAACTACAGCATGCTAAAGAAAGAAATTAAAGAAGATCTTAGAAGATCGAAAAATCTACCTTGTTCTTGGATAGGTAGAATTAATATTGTCAAAATGACCTTACTACCAAAAGCATTATATAAGATTCAATGCAATTCCAATCAACATCCCAATAACATTTATCATAGAAATAGAAAAATCAATCATGAAATTTATCTGGAAAAATAAGAGATCCAGAATAGCCAAAGCAATACTTTGCAAGAAGAGTGATGCTGGTGGCATTACTATTCCACACCTTAAACTATGCTACAAAGCAATAGTAAACAAAAAAAAAAACATGATATTGGCACCGAAATAAACCCTTTAGATCATGGTACAAAATAGAGCATACAGAGAATAACCCATATATCCACAGTTTTCTTATATTAGACAAAGGCACCAAAAATGTACATTGGAGAAAAGATAGCTTCTTCAACAAATGCTGCTGGGAAAACTGGAAATCCACATGTAACAAAATGAAATTTACCTCTATCCCTCACAATGCACAAAACTCAACTCAAAGTGCATCAAAGAACCAGAAATTAAACCAGAAACCTTGTGACTAATAGAAGAAAAATTTGGTCCAAATCTCCGTCATGTTGGATTAGGCCCCAACTTTATTAATAAGACACCCATAGCGCAAGAATTAAAACCATAAATCAATAAATGGGATGGAAACAAAAAAGTTTTTTTTTTCAGGCAAAGAAAAAATCAGTGAGAGGAACAAAGAACCTACAGAATGGGAGCAAATCTTTACCACAAGCACATCAGATAGAGCACTAGTCTCTAAGATATATGAAGCACTCAAAAACCTTAATACCAAAAACAAAAAACAAATAATGAAAAACAAAAACAAACAACCCAATCAATAAGGAGCCAAGGCAATCTACCATCTATTCTCCCCTTTATACCCTCTTGCCCCCTCCCTTCCCCTTTCTCCCCTTGACCTTTTTAGCGTTTCTCTAATCCTCCTATGTTCCCAAACCCAAACTCACTGTGAATCAGCCTCCTTATATCAGAGAATACATTCAGCATTTGGATTTTTGAGATTGGCTAACTTCACTTAGCATTATATTCTCCAACTTTATCCATTTTCCTGTGAATGCCATTATTTTATTCTCTTATATTGCTGAGTAATGTTGCATTGGGTATATATACAACATTTTCTTTTCCACTCATCTACTGAGGGGCATCTAGGTTGGTTCCACAACCTGGCTATTGTGAATTGTGCTGCTACAAACATTGATGTGGCTGTATCCCTGTACTGTGCTGTTGTTAAGTCCTTTGGGAATAGACCCAGTAATGGGATGGCTGGGTCATATGGTGGTTCCATTCCCAGTTTTCCATGTGATCTCCATACACCTTTTCATATTGGCTGCACCATTATGCAGTCCCATCAGCAATGTATGAGTGTGCCTTTTCCCCCTCATCCTCTCCAACATTTATTGTTTGTGTTTTTAATAGCTGCCATTCTGACAGGAGTGAAATAAAATCTTAGAGTAGTTTTGATTTGCATTTCTCTAATTGCCAGAGTTGTTGAATATTATTTCATGTATTTGTTGATTGATTGTATACTTCTAAGAAGTGTCTGTCCAGGTCCTTGACCCATTTATTGATTGGTTGTTTGGTTTTTTGTGTTAATATTTTTAAGTTCTTTATATATTCTAGAGATCAGTACTCCATCTGACATGCAAGTAGTAGACATTTGTTTCCAATTAGTAGGATATCATTACCCTAAATGCATGTTTGAAGGCATGAATAGTATGAATATACTTTGTATACTAACAGTGATATGTAAAAACGTGATCTATATGTGTATTATGAATTGTAATGCATGGTACTGTTATATATACAACAACTATGAATTAAATAAGTAAATAAAAACAAAAGGGCTAAGGAACTGAATAGACACTTCTCAGAAGAGGACATACAATCAATCAACAAATATATGAAAGAATGTTCAACATTTCTAGCAATTAGAGAGATGCAAATCAAAACTAAGATTTCATCTTACTCCAGTCAGAATGGCAGCTATCAAAAATACAAACAACAATAAGTGTTGGTGAAGATATGGGAGAAAAGGCACACTCATACACTGATGAAGGTACGGCAAGTTAATGAAGCCAATCTTCAAAGCAGTATGGAGATTCCTTGGAAACCTTGGAATGGATCCACCATTTGACCCAGCTATGCACCTCCTCGGTCTGTACCCAAAGAGCTGAAAAACAGTATACTACAGGGACAGAGCCAAGTCAATGTTTATAGCAGTACAATTCACAATAGCTAAATTGTGGAACCAACCCAGATGCCCTTCAGTTCATGAATAAATTGGGAAAGTTTCGTACATATACACAGTGGAACATTATTCAGTGCTAAAGAATAAAATCCTAGTATTCTCAGGTAAATAGATGGAGTTGGAGAAAATTATGCTAAGTAAAGGGGACCATGGGAGAAATGAAAGAACTTTGAATAGATCAAAGGGGTATTAAGGGGTCAGGACAAATTGGTAGGAATGAGAGTGGAATGAGTTGGACATCATTACCTTAAGTACAGGTATGAAAATATAAATGGTGTAAAAATATTTTGTGTAGAACCTGTGACTTCAAAAATTATGCTCTACATATTTAATATAAAACAAATTGCATTCTGCATCATGTATAACAAATTAGAATAAGTAAATAATTAAAAATATTTAGGTCAGCAAGAAATAACTATGGAGCATTGTTAACCTACATGTTTGATATCAAAATACAAAATTCGTGCTGGGGATGTGGCTCAGCGGTAGCACGCTCACCTGACACGTGTGCAGCCCAGGTTTGATCCTCAGCACCACGTAAAAATAAATGCATTGTGTAAAACCAAAGCAAATAAAAAATATTTAATAAAAAAGAAATATAAAATTATCATATGAAGGAAAAAAGAAAAGAAAAGAAAATCTCAGAGTAGTTACTACAGCAACCATACCCAGAAATACCCAAAGCTAGAAGCAAGTAAGATGCACCTTTCAATACTGAATGGAAAAACTGTGGCTTAACCACACCAAAGAACATCACACAGAAAATGAGCTCTCCGGCCTGGAAGGATACAACAACCTTAAAGTGAGACTGGTAATTGAAGGAAGCCAATCTGAATTGGGCAAGGGCAGGAAGATTCCAAGTATACAACATTCTGGAAAAGACAAAATTATAGTAGCAGAAATGATGGGTGCCAGGGAGTTAAGGAGCAGAGAAAGAGGAAGAGATAGGGAGGAGTGATGAACAAGTGGAACAAAGGATTCTTGGGGCAGTGAAACTCCTCTGTATGACACTATCATATAGAATACATGACAAACACAATCACACCACACAGAGCAGGAACCCTAAGGTAAAGTATGGATTTCAGGTGCTGATAATGTTTTGCTTCATCCACTGTCTTCATCAAATACACAACACTGGCTCAGTACTAACAAACATACTACAACAATGCAAAATGTTGGAAGAAGTGGAGACTATAAGCTGTTGAGAAGGAGTGTTAGCTAAAATCTTTAGTGCTTTATTTGAATTGTCAACTTGATTGGATTAAAAGATATATATATAGAGAGAGAGATGATTAAGAGGCTTCTGGGTGTTTCCATGAGGGAATGATTGGCATGTGGAATAGCAAACTGAAGTGAAGAACCTCCTTAACTAAGAGCAGCACCATCCAATGGGCTTAGATGGAATAAAAGTTGAAAGAGCAAGAAAGTAGCACCAGATGCAATTGCCTGTCTTATTACATGGGATCTTGATTGCTGCTTCAATGGTCTGAGGATATCAGACTCTCCCTTCTTCTCTCTCCCAAAGTGTCCTCTGCCATAGATTCTCCAGAAGTCTTAGGTCTGGACTAGGACAGCACCATTGATTCCCCCTTTTTTCTGAGGCTTCAGCCTCTTGGACTGTGCAGCTACTACTTCCAAGCTCTCCAGCCTGAAGATGGCAATTGTGAACTATCCAGCTTCTGGTCAAGCAAGCCAATCCAATGAATCCTCTTTTTATAATCATACTTTCTGTTGATACTGTTCCTCTAGAGAACACTGACTAATAAACTATGTGAGCCCAAAATTGCTCTGAAAAACAAAGTTTATTTAATAAAGAAGTGAATAAGCAACAATGCCATGAAGTTTCACAAATATGTAGACAAGAAACAATATTATGTACAAAATAGATTTTTCAAACTAATGCAAAACTAATGGAAATAGGAAGAGTCATAATTACAAAATTCAAAACTATGGAGAAAAAAAAAGAAAACTGGTTTGCAATACTGTTTCCATCTGGAGAGAAATGGGATGATAAGTCTTTAAAAGTCATTTCAACTGTTGGTATGGTGGTGTGTGCCTGTAATTTCAGCAACTAAGGAGGTCAAGGCAAGAAAAATGAAAAGTTTGAGGCCAGTCTCAGCAACTTAGCAAGAGAGTCAGAATTTTTTTATTTTATTTTATTTTATTTATTTATTTATTTATTTATTTTGTACTAGGGATTGAACTCAGGGGCACTCAACCACTGGCCCACATACCCAGCTCTTTTTTGAATTTTACTAGAGTCAGGGTCTTACTGAGTTGCTAAGTGTCTCACAATTGCTAAGGATTGTTTGAACTCTCCATCCTCCTGCCTCAGCCTCCAAGGGTTGAGATTACAGACGTGCACCACAGCACCTGGCTGATACTCAGAAATTTAGTTGGTCTTCATTTAAAATATAAATGGAGGACTGGGACTATAGCTGAGTGGCAGTGTAATTGTTAGCATGTGTGAGGCACTGGGTATGATTCTTACCACCACATTAAATTAAATTAAAGTATTCTGTCCATGTAAAAATATACAAAAAAATTAAAATTTCAAAAAATAAATAAAGAAATAATAAGAAGGGCTGAGTATGTGCTCAGTGGTCAAGTGCCTCTAGGTTTAAACTCCAGGAGTACATGTGCCCACCTCCAAAAACTGCTTACAAAGTTGACATTCATTTTTATAGTATAACTGAAACATGAGCATGTCCTGGCTTCTATCCCCAGCACTCAATAAATAATAAAATAAATACATAAGAGTCTATATACTAATTTTCTTAGGCTTGAGAATAGTTCAGTAGTAGAGAACTTGCTAAATAATTATGTGGTCCTGTGTTTTACCCCCAGCAGCCCACACACATACACAAAAACAAACAAACAATTAAAATACAGCCTGGTGCAGCGGTGCACGCCTGTAATTCCAGCACTCGGGAGGCTGAGGCAGAAAGATCCTGAGTCCAAACCCAGCCTCAGCAATGGCGAGGCACTTAGCAACTCAGTGAGACCCTGTCTCTAATAAAATACAGAAAAGGGCTGAGGATGTGGCCCAGTGGTCTAGTGCTTGTGTGTTCAATCCCAGTACAAAAAAAAAAAATTAAAATACATCTAATAAATGATAAAAAATGATTATGATACAAAAGGTACACAATAAGAGGCATAAAATACACCAAAAGCAATGCAAAGACAACACTCTTTCTTACATTCCCATGAACATTCCCATGATCTAAACTCTCTGAAAAAACACTGAGCATTTCAGTATATTCTATGAAAGTCAAGGCATGGTTTTCTGGTGAAATTAAAATTAAAAAAATATATATCTAAATATGGAAACAATAGACTATATCTAAGACCAGCCAAAATGTTGTACAAAAAAAAAAAAAAAAAAAAAGTGAGTAGTGAGAGAGCATTTATATTACTCATAAATTTCTTCAGCTAAAAGACCAGTTCCCAATAGAGGGGCCCTAGAAGGAGGCTGTTAGGAGGGAACAGGAGGTAGGTGACATGGTGGGAGTGCTTATGAAGGGGATTAACACCCTTATTTAGACACATGTATCTATGCTTTCCAGAAAACAGGTGCCATTTACTATATCACTGATAAATTATTCAGTGATTAATAAACAGAGTTGGGCATTTCAGGTATTGCCAAATAGTCCTTTAAAATTTACAATGAAGAGGAATGTGGTAGTGCACACCTGTAACCCCAACAGTTCAGGGGTCTGAGGCCCTAGGCAAAGCAGCAAGACCCTGTCTCAAAACAAAGAATCTAAAAGGGGCTGGGGATGTGGCTCAGTGGTTAAGCACCTCTAGGTCCATTCTTGACACCAAAAAATCATACAATTAACATCAACCTACCACGTCCAGACAACAACAACAAAAAAGTGTTTTCTGTCAAATTCTCCACATGTAAAGAACAGAAACTGATGTTTTCATGAAACTGCATAAATTTATCCACCACTATTTTTAAAATGGATTCATATTCAGCAGCAATAATGCAAGACAGACTTTCTCTGTATCTTTGTGGCATTCTGGAATCTAGAACCTGGATGTCAATTTGAAAACATTGAAAAAACAAGATCTAATCGCACAAATTTTATATACATTCTCAGGGTTAGCAAAAGGTAAATAAGGGTTTTGTTTTGTTTTGGTTTGGTTTGGTTTGCTTTGGTACCAAGAATTAAACCTAGATGCACTTTACCACTAAGCCACATCCCCAGCCATTTTTATATTTTATTTTGAGACACAGTCTCACCAAGTTGCATTAGGACTGGCTAAGTTGCTAAGGCTGTCTTCAAATTTGCAAGCCTCCTGTCTCAGCCTCTGGAGTAGCAAGGATCACAGGTGTGCCCCACTGCACCTGGTTGTACATTAGGATTCTTAATAGTGGAAATGTAAGTAGACTTTTTAAATCCACTTTTGTCTCTCCTCTTCAATAATATTTCATCCTATTTCACTCTGAATAAATAAAACTGGGCCTCAAAAAAGTGAGCAGATTATTTCAAAGTGATACACAGAAACCACGAGTGCTGAGGGAGCAGAGGTGTGTTAGGCTCAAGGGGCAGGCAAGGTCGCTGACAGCTGGAACATTCTCCCTCTGGGTCTTGCTCACCAAAGAATCCTGGATCACCCTCCCAGGAGACCTGGACCATGACTCCAGTCTAGGAGGCTTTTCAGGCTTGCAGAGCACTGCACTGGGATGGGTGGTCCTTATGCCCTGGGAGAGTTTTTGATCCTTCACAATGTGAGAGAAAGCAAGGGGCAGGAATCACTGCTGACCTGGCCCCTCAGCACCAGCATCCACAGGCTGATTGTCCACCTGTCCACAGGGAATGGGAACAGAGCATGGGGGAAACAATGTTCCAAAGAAGTAACTGTCTAGGTGAGGCTTGTTTTAGGAGCTTACTCAGATCCAGGACCCCCAGCTGTTCCCCTGAAAGGCTGCATCCCACACCTCTGGCTGTCCTGTAGAAAGAGCTCACCCAGGGCCTGAAATTCTCTAAACCGTGCAGGGCATAGGGCAGCTGTGGGCACCTTGTGGCAGCTCTAGGAAAGGACAGTGCCTGAGGACATGAGACCCTGTGAAGCACCCAAAGGGAACCTCTGTCCAAAATATTCTGATATGGTTTCTACACCTAAGGAAGATAAAAGGAGAAGAACAAGATTTTCACAAGTAAGAACTGAAGTTCTCTTTGATGTTGCATCTACTGCAATGAACCTTCAGAACACTTGACTTTGGTTAACTAGAGCACCATGAAGTAGAAAAGCAGGGTTCTGTGTGGAGATCAAAACTTATCTTGGGCTTTGTTAAGCCCTTTAATAGCCAATTATCTTAATTTCTGTATCAGACCACAATTCTTAAAACTGATAAACTTCCCAGGATATATCACTAACTTTACCAGAGGTCTAGTCTCCACCATGTTCCAAAACTAAGAATGTTTCAACAACAGACCTACAGAAAAAATCTCAACCCTCCCTTTTATTTTCTGTTGCTCACCAATCTGATAATCCTACCACTACAACTGGTTAATGTATTCATACAAAACTTTCTTTGATGAATGTTCAGCTAGGCCACAAACAGCAGGGCACCACTGTAATCACAGCAGCTTGAGAGGCTAAGGCAGGAGGACTACTCAATTTCAAAGCCAGCCTCAGAAACTTAGTGAGGCCATAATGAACTTAGCAAGATCATGTCTCAAAATAAAATATAAAAAGGGCTGGAAAAGGCTCGATGTCTAAGTGTTCCTGGGTTCACACACAGGTATTAAAAAGAAAAAAAATAAAAAATGATGTATGTAATCTCTTCTGGGGTGGGACACATACACCATTCTGGGTAAGTTGAATCCATGTTCCTGAGTAAGGTCATTAATATTTGTATCAAAATAAACCATTTTCTGTAGCTGGGATTGTCAAAGACTTTAATCCCAACAGCTTCAGAAGCTGAGGCAGAAGGATCACAATTTTCAAGCCAGGCTTGGCAATATAGCAAGACCCTATCTAAAATTCAAATTGAAAGGACTGGGGATGAAGGACAGAAGAATGATTGAGACATTATCCTCTATGTGCATATATGATTACAAGATTGCTGTGAATCTCTATCATGTACAGTCAGAAAATGGAGCTGTTTATGTGTGATGTGTCAAAATGCATTCTATTGTCATGTATCACAAAGGAAACAAATTTACATTAAGAAATGATTTATGTCAAATAAAAATAAAAAAGCTGGGCATGGTGGCATATGCCTGTCTTCCCAGCACTTGGGATGCTGAGGCAGGAGGATCCCAAATTCAAAGCAAGCCTCAGCCATGGGGAGGCACTTAGCAACTCAGTGAGACCCTGTCTCTAATAAAATACAAAAGAGGGCTGGGTATGTGGGCCAGTGGTCAAGTGCCCCTGAATTCAATACTGTGTACCAAAAAAAATAAAAATAATAAAAAAAAATACGCTGGGTATGTAGCCCGAAATTCAATATCCCTAGAATCTATAATCAACTGCCTTATTTCCTCTAAAGTGGTTATTGTGACCAAAAACAGGGAAGTGTAATGTGATATTTCATTCCCCTCAAGTATAACATTCACAAATAGAAAATAAATGCTTCCAAAAATGTTATTCTTGCCAAGGATAGTCGCACAGCCTGTATTCTTAGGGACTTGGGCAGCTGAAGCTGGAAGATCACAAGTTGGAGGCCAGCTTCCAAAACAAGTAGGACCAGATATCAAAACTTAATAAAAGGGGTTGGGGGGAGATTGAAAGGTTGCTGATAAAACTGCCCTAGTTTTGATTCCTCAATTAAAAAATGTATATTCTTTTTGATATTTCACTAGATGAAAAATAAAAATTAGTAGACTGTTGAATCCAGAATCTGAGAGGCAGCCAGTATAGATAGGTAAATTGAGTCAGGTTGGATCAAGAAAGCCATTTGGAATGAGTCCAGGGAAGTTGAGACTGTTGGGAGAATGTGCCCTGAGGGATTGCAATGTTAATTCCTTCAGAGCCCTCCCTTTACCTTTAAGAAGAAACTACCCCTGTACCAACCTGTTTCCAAGGTAACCTGTCCCTGGAACTGCCCCTCCTACAGGGAGCTAAAAAGTAGTTACATGTCCTGATCTTTCCCCCTTCAGCCCATCTGCTTTTTACATTTTGGCCATCCCACTGGGCCTGGTCACCTATGCAGGAAAGAGAGAGTTAAGAAGAAGAGAGCAGGAGAACAAAGAAAGCCCTGGGATATATAAAAAAGGCAAACCTGCCTGGCTTCTTGGAATTATCAAGATACCAGCAATTTCCCCCTTCTTCCTGCCAGGAGAAGTCTGTGACCCTTTTTTTTTTTTTTTTTTTTTTTTTTTTTTTTTTTTTTTGTGATACCGGGATTGAACTCAGGGGCACTAGACCACTGGGTCACATCCCCAGCCCTTTTTTGTATTTTATTAGAGACAGGGTCTCACTGAGTTGCTAAGTGCCTCGCCATTGCTGAGGCTGGCTTTGAACTCACGATCCTCCTGCCTCAGCCTCCCAAAGTGCTGGGATTACAGGCGTGCGCCACCGCGCCCGGCTCTGTGACCCCTTTTAATTAAACACTGCTTCATGTGCTTGCCTCGACATGCTTCTCTAATGTTCAGACTTTAACATCTTGGGGAGAAGAACTCGTCACAGACAACCGGCGGTATCACTGTGTCCATTTGAAACGTAATAGAAAGAATGAATGTTTGATGACGCTGTGAAGTGGAGAGGAAGGGGGTATTTTAGGACCCAGGAGGCAACTGCAATTTTAAGGACCTACAGAGCCTTCAGAGGAGCTCAACTGTGAGCAGGAAAGTGCATTTGTGACCCTGCTTCCTACACATTTGGAAGAGTCAGTGCAGGCAACAAGCAGGGAGCAAAGGGGACACCAGGGACCTGAACCGCCCATGCAACCCAGAGGAAGCAGGGGACAGAACTCAGAGCCACCCACCAGGTAGGACTCTGCCAGTTCCACAGCTCACCTCCACTCCGGGGCCCACGACAGGTGCTGACCCCATAGGTTCAGCCCTGGTCGCAAACTCACCATTTTTGTCTTTGCTGGTGACACGGTGTCCTCTTGAGGAACCACTGGTCACCCAGACCGCGAGGACACAGCCTGTACAGAGTCACTTGGGACAGTGTAGTAGAGAACACGAGGCCTAGAAAGGGAGAAGCCGAGCTGGTGAGGAAGAAAAGCCCGCGGAAGCCCGCCCTTCCTCTCAGTCTGCGCACTGATTGGACAGTTCCACACCAGCATCCCTGATTGATGGTTACAAGGCCCGCCTCTGCATCTTGACTGACAGGAAGAAAATTCAATCACTGGCTGGCTGAAATTTGCTAGAGTGACAAATTCTTGGTCCCAGCCCTTTTCAGGAGGAGCTTCCAAGCTGTGCTGGCAACTAATCCTTGTAGGTAGCATTTGCTTTGAAACTGGTACAGAAAGGAACCTCTGGGACTGAGCTATGCTTCAGTGACAGAGTGCTTTCATAGCAGGGGTGAGGCCCTGAGTTTTAACCTTAACACAAAAACAAACAACAGTTACTCCGGGATGCTTTGGCAGCATAAGGATGGCCTTAGGCCTCATCCTAAGCAACACCATTTTAAAATTTCACTTTGGACCTGCAGTCCCCACCAAGCCAGCTTACAGAGCACTCCACCTTAGTCATCAGGCATAGCTTGATAAATTAAGTCACTCCTTGCAACCCTGGCTTAATCCCAGAGGAAATTATCTGGGATGTTACCCTTGCCATGACAAGTCCCAATAAGCAATAGGCCAGAAAATCAGGGTGGGGGCAACAAGTCCAGAGGCTCTACCCTCAGCACAATGGTGTCACTGAAAAGACAGTAGCAACTGATAGGGGTTAAAGGGCAGGCAAAAGTCCCAAATTATGTATAAATGATGGAGCCATTGAACAGACATTCAGCCAGCCGACACTGATGCCCACATGCTGGAGAGCCTGGAGAGGACCTAAACTGACTTCCAAACTCTTCTCTTCTGCCTGAACCTCTGTGTCATCCTCACCACTCTCAAACTCTACAGCAGCCTCTTGACTCTGCTCAGAAAAGGACTTGTCCTTACAAACATCTCCTCAGCCAGGTATTAGCTCCACACCAGGAGAAGCCTGCCTTGGTTCCTGATCTGTTCACCATGGTCTGAGTGAGTGTGCATCTGCTGGACTTGAGACTTAAGACTTAAGAATTTAAGTCTAGCACTTAAGCTTAGCATGCAGAGGAAATGGCTGTTATTAGCCTGTCATGATTAAGTGTGTTTGCAGTGCTTAGAATTAACTTAGACTTGTTTGGTGTGGATTGATTATGTCCATTGCAGTGCCCAGCATTAAGGATTGCAATTTTCTTGATTAAGAACCTATAGAGTGAAATTGGATTCAGTGATCTGAGTGAATAAAGCATTGAAAAAGGCAGAAGCATGTGTGCTGAGGTCCGGCCTCAGTAAGGGGGTGCAAAGTAGCACTTTGGAGAAGTGTCAGTGATTAGCAACACACACACTCTCTTGGAGCCTTAACTTCTGTCTTTACTTTTTTCAGTTCAGTTTATATATAGTCCAGCAAACATGGTGATTTACAATATAGCTTTTGAAGATTACACCAAAGAGTTTCAAGGAATTTCAGGGTTATACATTCTGAGGGAAGCAGGGTGTTTTCTAAGTACATACTAGTGATTAATCTTATCTATAGACAGAAGAAAACATTTTAAAACTTGTTTTTATCTAAACCTATTCCATGTCTCCTCAAGTCTAGGTATTTCTAACTCTTAAGGATTTAGAGTTAGTTTAGACTTCTAGGCTCTTTTTGTGTCCCTATAATGACTTTGTTTTGAGCTCAGGAAAATAGAAGTATGGTTGTCTATATCCTAAATTTACTTAGAAGTTAAAGAGGTGTCCTTATCAAACACAAGAAGACATGATTACATGGAATGTAATGATTATATTATGTAATCATGGAATGCATGATTACAAGAAGGAGATGGTTAAACAATGGGTATTGTGAGAGCTACTATTTAACTAAAGGCCTAATGCCTGATTAGATAAACCTGTTATACTAGTATGCCTTAAGAAATTGTTTTTATGCCCCTGGCTCAAATTCCACAAAGTTACAATTACCAAAACCAGTTTCATTCTTAATAATTAATGCATCAGACTTGATGGCCATATGAGCAGAAAAACAAGACAGCAGGAAGGTCCAACGCCATATTTATGTTACATCTTCCTATGCTTAGGGGGTTGCCTTGCCCCCACGCCAAGGTAAAATATTGGAGATGCCTTGCTCGCCATCAAAAGGAAGATGTCACATGTGTGAACATTTTTTATTTTCTCCCCCATATCGTTGAGTTCACACTCACTTGCCCCCTTGACACATGCTACTCTATTGCACATACTGACCTCACATTGTCTCTCAGGACAAAGGCACCCGCCCATGTATTCTTTTATGTCAAGGATTCAGGCATAACAACATTCTCAAGAAAAGCCACAAGCCCATCTGCATCGTGCCTAGGCAGTAACATACCCCACGAAGCTGACCCATGGCTCTTAGTTTCCTGGGTTTCAACTGATAGTCAAACCAGAAAGAAACAGAAACCTTGCTCAGCTCTGCCCATAAAGCCTGCATATGAACCACAAAAAAATTCTTCACTTGAGGCCAATAAGGGCTATCATATCTAACTCCCTCCTGGAACGTAAACACAATTTTATTCTGTGTTATTAAGTTGGACTTTATTAAGTCATTCACATCCTGCACACAGGCCAATATTCATTCTACTTAACTCTATTGCCCATGGAAAAGAAGGTATTTACCAAGGCTGAGAATTGAATTCCAGGTGTTTACCACTGAGCTACCTCCCCAGCCCCCCTTTTTATTGTGCTTCAATGAAAGTGGGTGTGAACATAACTGTAATGGGTTTGAAAAAATAACTCCAGATGGTGACTCCAACACATTATCAATCAGAAGAAATTCACAAATAAGGTTAGGCCATGCATGGGGGTGCATGCCTGCATCCCAAAATGTCGGGAAGCTGAGTCTGGAGGATTGCTACTTCAAAGCCAGTGTCAGCAAAAATAAGGTGTTAAGCAACTCATTGAGACCCTGACTCTAAACATAATACAAAACAGGGCACAGGATGTGCTGCATTGTTCAAGTGCCACAGAGGTCAATCACCAGTACCAAAAGTACATAAATACATAAATAATAAAAAATAACAAGGAAAATTCTTAATTATATTATTGTTCCCCTTTGAACTTCCTCAAAAGACATAGAATTTAGAATGACCTAATGCAATAACTATTCCAGCCAGGTACTGTTTGGTTTGTAATTTTACAGATATGACATGTATATGAATAGGATGCAAAAATGGAATGTAGGAAAGGACTGACAACTGAATATGTAGAACAATGGAAAGCTAGGTATGATAATGTTTCTTTACTTAGCTGGAATCATTACCGTGAATGTGTGGCTGATTTGTTGTATATGGTGTGAGAAATAAAAAGTCCACTGATCCATATTGAGAAAATAGTAATTAGCATTAAATGTAAAATTGGGATGTAAGCAAGGCAGCCTGAGAAAAATAGAGCAGAATGGAAAGTTGCCCACACATCACGAAACCTGTGCTTATAACAGATTCAGCAACCATTGCAACCATGCACCTGAACAACACTTGACACACAGGAGGTAGAGGAAGGGGCTCACCCTAAACAATACAGAGAGAAACACTGTTGAATTAGGTGGAAACCCATGGCTATAATAAAAAGCCCTTCCTAATTAGGGCTGATTATATCCAAGATGCACTGAATTAAAAAAAAACTGCTTTCCTGAAACAAAAGAACAAAGGGAGGTGGTGACAACTAATGTATTTTTTTACATATTATATGAGGTATTTTTGATACAAGGGATTTAACTGAGGAAAGCATTAACCACTGAGCCAAATTTCTAGCTCTATTTACTTTTTACTATTACACAGAATGTTGCTAAGTTGCTTAGGGCCTCACTAGTTGCAGACACTGGCCTAAAACTTGCAATTTCCTTGCCGTAAACTCACAAACCACTAGGATTATAGGCATTTGCCACTGTGCCCAGTAGATTATTTCCTTAAATGGCCCAGTGGGAGACAATAAAACCCAAGTGAAGATCTGCAAGTTGGTACACTCATACTACATTGCCAATGAGAACCTGGAGTGGGAAATGGAAACATTGTGCACCACAGTATAAAATGCTGACCATTACGTGCCTGCTTCCCCAGATGTTCCATCTTGAAAGATTGTAAGAAAAATCTGTTTTCTCTGTACAATTCTCTCTCAGTCTTTTTGGGGACAGAGAGATGACAATGGTGGGAACAGAAGATTAAGAGAATAATCCAATAAAATGGGACCAATGTGCTGAAGGCCACATGCTTTCTTTGCCAAAAAAGCAATTTACCTGCACTCTGCCTGGCCTAAATGGACAGGAGATGTCGCATTCCT
>CM046667.1:4348454-4384776 GCA_025594165.1 Tamias sibiricus | reverse complement strand
ATCCCCCACATTCAGAATGCTTGTTTTCCAATGTGAGTAAATTGGCTTTTAAAGCAACAGAAAAAAAGGAATGATTTGTCATATTTTTCATATTTAAAATATTATTCAGTCATTTTAGTGGTGTATGCCTTTAATTCCAGAGACTCAGAAGGCTGAGGTTGAAAAATCACTAGGTGAGGAAAGAAGCAGCACCTTAGCAGGACCCTAAGTAACTCAGCATGATACTATACCCTCCCCCCAAAAAAACGTATTAAAAGGTATAAGAATGTGGCTCATTGGTAGAGTACCACCAGACTAAATCCCCAGTACAATATATATATTCGGCAGTATGAGGCCTTTCTTTTCATCAAAAATAAGACAAAATATTGCTTTACACCATTTTGCATTCAAATGATTTTTCTCCAATAAACTTTCTTTATGTTTCTGACTGAAACAGTAATAACAAAAGACATTACCAATTGTTTTCATCAGAAAGATTTCTCTGCACACGCATTCGTTCACATGAGAGAAGCAGAAGGGATGTACCAAAAACTTTTCACATTTTTTACATTCATGGGTCTTCTTTCTAGTGTGTCTCCTTTCACGTATGTGAAGCTGAGAGGATGTAACAAAGGTTTTTCATATTCTTTACATTCGTAAGTCTTCATTCATGTATGCATTCATCCATGCCTGTGAAGATGACTTCATGTATCATAGGCTTTGCCGAATTTTTGACATTCATAGACATTCATTAGGCTTCTTTCCTGTATGAGTTTGTTCATGTATCTGAAGGGAAAAGAAAGTAGTGAACGCTTTTCCACATTGTTGATGTTCATAGGAATTCTGTCCAGTATGCATTCTTCCATGTATGTGAAGATGATAGGATGTAGCAAATGCTTTTCCACATTGACTACATTCATAGAGCTTCTCTCCAGTATGTGTTTGTTCATGTCTCTTAAGGTTATAAGACTGAGTGAAAGCTTTTCCACATAGGTGACATTCATAGGGATTCAATCCAGTATGAATTTGCTGATGTAACTTAAGGTGAGAAGAACGATTGAAGGCTTTGCCACACTGCTAACATTCATAGGGATTCTCTCCAGTATGTGTTCTTCTATGATTGTGAAGTTCACTGGATCTAGCAAAGGCTTTTCCACATTGCTTACATTTATAGGGCTTCTCTCCAGTATGTGTTTGTTCATGTACTTTAAGGATAGAGGAAGTAGTGAAGGCTTTGCCACACTGCTTACATTCATAGGGCTTCTCTCCAGTATGTGTTCGTTCATGTATCTTAAGCTGAAAGGGAATATTGAAGGCTTTTCCACATTGTTGACATTCATAGGGCTTTTCTCCAGTATGTGTTCGTTCATGTACCTTAAGGCTAGAGGACTGAGTGAAGGCTTTGCCACACTTTGTACATTCATAGGGCTTCTCTCCAGTATGAAATTTTTGATGTACCTTTAAATAAGAGGCAATAGTAAAGGCTTTCCCACATTGTTCACATTCATAGGGCTTCTCTCCAGTATGTGTTCGTTCATGTACCTTAAGGTTAGAGAAACTAGTGAAGGCTTTGCCACACTGCTTACATTCATAGGGCTTCTCTCCAGTATGAGTTCGTTCATGTGAGTGAAGGTTAGAGGGGTGAATGAAGGCTTTGCCACATTGTTGACATCTATAGGGCTTCAATCCAGTATGTGTTAGTTCATGTCCCTTAAGGCGAAAGGAAGTACTGAAGGCTTTGCCACATTTATTGCATTCATAGGGCTTCGCTCCAGTATGCGTTTGTTCATGTCTCTTAAGGCCAGAGGAAGTACTGAAGGCTTTTCCACACTGCTTACATTCATAGGGCTTCTCTCCAGTATGCATTCTTCCATGTATGTGAAGATCCCTGGATGTAGCAAAGGCTTTTCCACATTGTTTGCATTCATAGGGCTTCTCTCCAGTATGTATTCGTTCATGTACCTTAAGGTAAGAGGAAGTAGTGAAGGCTTTGCCACACTGCTTACATTCATAGGG
Organism: Tamias sibiricus; assembly: GCA_025594165.1. Taxonomy (NCBI): domain Eukaryota; kingdom Metazoa; phylum Chordata; class Mammalia; order Rodentia; family Sciuridae; genus Tamias; species Tamias sibiricus. The sequence goes on along the minus strand of CM046667.1, from coordinate 4,382,781 downwards.
CTTCTCTCCAGTATGAATTTTCTGATGTAACTTAAGGTGAGAGGAAGTACTGAAGGCTTTGCCACACTGCTTACATTCATAGGGCTTCTCTCCAGTATGCGTTCTTCCATGTATGTGAAGTTCACTGGACGTAGCAAAGGCTTTTCCACATTGTTTGCATTCATAGGGCTTCTCTCCAGTATGTCTTTGTTCATGTATCTTAAGTTTAGAAGACCGAGTGAAGGCTTTGCAACACTGCTTACATTCATAGGGCTTCTTTCCATTATGAATTTGCTGATGTAACTTAAGGTGAGAGGAACTATTGAAGGCTTTTCCACACTGCTTACATTCATAGGGCTTCTCTCCAGTATGAGTTTTTTCATGTGAGTGAAGGTTAGAGGACTGAGTGAAGGCTTTGTCACACTGCTTACATTCATAGGGTGTCTCTCCCACATGCATTTCCTGATGTATTCTAAATAAACTGAGATAAGCAAAGTCGTTTCCACATATCTTACATTTAAAGCGTACATTCTCAGTGTGCATGAACATGAACATGTGATTTTGGAGACTCATGAGTGAAATAAAGTTTAAACAGAGTTTCCTGCCAGAATGAGGACTTTCATGACTTCTAAATAAAGAAGAAAAATGAAAGGAGTTCCCACATACCTCCCAGTTATAACTTTTACTTCCACTGTGTGTTATCATGTGTCCTTGAGCACCTGTGAGAGCAGAAATGGCTTCACCACATTGTTTACATTCACAGCGTTGCCAACCAGTATGTGTTTCTTCATGACTTTGAATGGAACTAGGATAAATGAAGCCTTTCCCACATACTGCCCTTTTATAAAGTCGATCTCCTGTTTGTATTAACATTTGTGTCTGAACTATTTTGAGAGAAACCAGAGATTTTCTGTATTGTTTAGATTCACATTGCTTCTCTGCACCTTCCTCATGATTATCCTGTTTGTGTCCAGAGGCAAATGTGATCTGCCTATGAAAAAAATGAAGGACATATGAAGTTGTTTGTACACATAATGAAGTCACATGAATTTTGAATCAAATTGAAAGTTTGCCCACAGAATCTTTTTTGACTTCAAAGTTTCTTATATGCTTTCTCTGAAGAATTAGCAGCACATTATCAATGCATGATTCATTCATGATATTTTATTTATTTATAGGTCCTAGGTTTACATTACTAGCAAAATCAGGTAAAAGCTATAATGGATTACATTCTTACCAATATCAGGTAAAGCCTAGGTTTGCTAACTTGTTCAATTTGCCTGAAAATAAAGATATTAAAAAGAAATAATCCATTGCAACTCAGCTTCCCTATGGCTATTATCCAAATAGTCCTATTCACATGTGCAATTCATAATACTTTTTGCATGTCAGGTACTTTGAATAGACTGAATAACTTGTAGATATAAGTATATATTTTTGGTAAGAAAAATCTTTTCAGAATAAATATATTTTAAGTTGTTCATATTATTTGGTTTGTTTTGAAAAATTATATGACATTTCAGATTCATCCAACAATTTTTTTTATTGAGTACATTTACCTTAGATTGCTTCCAGAATTTTCGATCTGATCTTCCAAATTCTTGTCATCCCATATGTTACCTAAAATCCCAAATCAGAACAATTGTTATACATTTTTAAGAGCTAGAAATGCTTTGCCAACTCCTAGGTGCATTTTCTGCTACAATAATTCACCAAATGATTCTCTTTTCATGTTTTACTTAAGTTACCAAAACAAACATGAGTTCTCTATTACATTAATTAAAGAAATATCAGTATTACCTATAATAGCCAGGTTTCTGAGGACTTCCTGCATCACATCTCTGTAAAGGTTCTTCTGGGATAGATCCAGCAAAGCCCACTCCTCCTTGGTGAAGTTCACAGCCACATCCTCAAAGGTCACTGAGATCTACAATTGTCCAGAAATATATAGTGGACTTTAGGATAGACTGGCAGCATCAGAAATCTATACTCAACTGTCATGATGTTTACATGATTCTCTGGCTTCCAGATTAATTCCACAATTCCAAAATTTAGTCCATCAAAACTATAGTGCTCTCAATCCCTCACAGCCACTCCAACAGCAAACAGTAAAGTATATTTCACACTTCCTTTGTTGGGCTCACAGAAGGTGAGATATGCTCCTGTATTAGTCTTAACTTCTTTCTTGGTTTCACCTCTATTACAAGTCCTAACAATGTCTTGTTCAGTACAGAGGTAATAGTAGCACTCATGTTAGTATGTACTCTTAGAATAGAAAGATGACTGAGTACGAAATTGCTGGATTTATAAACCTCAGCATTTGAGATAGATTCTACCAACCACATTGGCACACTGGGCCTACACTCTTAATACAGACAACATGGGGTATACTGATCGTTTTTCTCCTTCTAAAACTCTATTGTTTCATCCTTAAAGAAGTGCCTACAATGAAAACACACCAACATACTCTGGGCATGGGCTCACTAATGAGCTTCCCTTATAGACAACATTTAGACAACGTTTCACACAGTTTGTCACAATGTGTTAATTGGGGATTGAGCTAAACCGGTGTGATTACACCAAGAGATTGACTACAAATTTGCAGGCGCTTTACTCCAGAACATATTTAGTCAACTAGTAAACAAGTACAAAGTAATAAACACAACAATTTGATTATTTCTCATGGTTACTGTCAAAGCAGTATGGGATAATTGGAATGATGTTACATACCTTAGAAAAAACTCAATGGCCCAAAATAAATATCCAATGATCACCTTGTCTAATCAACACATCAAGGTTGGGTCACATTTTGTGTTGGGCAATGTGCAATGGTTTTCTGTTGTGAAAGAGTTTCCTCATGCCTGGAATGATGCTGGTGCAAAGAAACCTTAGGCAGTAGCATGTCCAGGGTGTGGTAAAGAAGCAGGTTTGCAACCAAAAGTCTTCACCTATTTAACACTGTTTGGGTGTGAAACAAGACACTCCATGTATATCCCTAAGCATGTTTTGATCTCCACAGTGATGGAACAGCCAACAAGAGTACCTACCAGAATGTGCCCATGCCACTGACACAAAACCATACTCAAGGACTTAAATGTGTGAGCTCCTGAGCAGCACAGTATTAGCAGAGTTGAGCAAAGATCAAGAGGAATCCTTCAGTGGGCTGGCCTTCACAGCATGAAAAGATGAGTGAGAGAAGGTGTCTTGAAGACTGATCAAAATGATGTCCAGGCCACCTGGAATCTAGTTGGCAAAAGGTCTCTATTCTGTAGACAAATATACATTTATTATACTTTCAAATGTGAAAGACTAAAACACTTTTAAGAAGCTTAAAAAGATTTACTTTGATTTATTTATTTATGTTTGGAAAACTTAAAAAAAAAAAAAAAAAGCAGGCATTGAACTCAGGACACTTAACCACGGCGTCACATCTCCAGCACATTTGTCATTTTGAGACATTACTCACTATCTTGCTCATGACCTTTTAAATGGCTGAGGTTAAAATTTAACTTTATGATCCTTCTGCCTCAGCCTCCCCAGATGCTGGGAATATAGGCATGCACCACTCCACCAGTGTAAGTTTTATTTTATATAAGAACAAGCTAAAGAATTCTACAAAACTTATAAGCCTTTAGAAGAAAATCAATATTCATTCCAAAATGACACAACAGGGAGTCTGGAACCATCACTGTACTGCCAAGAAATAAAACACAATAGGAAGCCTGGTAACATTATGGTTTTGCCATTAAGTAGAAGAGAATTAAGGCCCAAAATATCCTCACACAAATATAGTCAACTTGTCTTTGAAGAAGGTAAGTCATTTATATCCAAGATGAAAAAGTCTCCAGGGAGAAGGAGCTGATCCACATGCAAAACCTTCAGAGAAATGAGAAAATACGAGCCAAAACAATTAGTACAAAAATGTCCTCATGCCTGAAAGCTTTGTCAGGTTCACAACATGCCCATGAAGCAGTTATGAAGAACAGTGGAGGGCAGCAAGAATAGTGCGACCTGCACTATTCCTTCAGATTGACCCTGTCTGGTGGAGGACAGCAGCCTGATATCCCAGTGTCAGACCTTGGAAATTTGCTCCAGTGTACACACAGCATATCTTATCCATGTCTTGGAAATTTTTATGAAAATAATGGAACAATCTTAATGTCTAAAACAACCTCTCACCCTCCTAAGTTCGAAGTATCACTGTAAAAAAATAACAGGAATTCCTTAAAAGGATTTGAGTCACCAAACAACCTACATTAGACAAGAACAGCAAATTACTTTTATCCACTAAACCTGCCATTACCTAAAATTTGATAAAGAAAGCTCAGAGAGAGGATTTTTTTTTTTAATCAGGTGTCAAAAACACCCAGTGGTTCAGGAGACTGAGGCAGGAGGCTCCCAAGTTCAATGCCAGCCTCAGCTAATTAGTTAGGCCCTAAGCAAGTTGGCAAAACCTTGACTCAAAATAAACAAAGATAACAATTGAGGTTGGTGGTGCTGGTGGTTTGGTTCAGTGTGTAAGCAGCTGTGAAATCACTCCACAGTATGCAACCCAAAATAAACCATACAAGTGTTCTCAGGAAGAAAGGAAGCCCACAAAGAGCAGAATGACACTTTTCAGAGAGAACCAAGACCCACAGGCTCAGCACTGGTTCCTCCCGAGGCTGGCTTCCACAGAGTAAATGCACACAAGAGTTTTTATAGCAACACTGTATTTTAAAGCAGAGGCCCCAGGCATCTACCAACAAAAACCAGACAACAGAGATTTTGCTGTTTCTACTGCACTTTTCTACCTTCTTGTGTAGGGGCAAATGAAGTCAAGGGACACTAGGATCTGGAAGCAACAGTTTATTAGTGGCACCACAGCCCAGAGGAATAATTTCCAAAGCCTACCATGAGCACAGCAGGGCTTTTACTTTGATCCAAAAACAATTTTGAGGACATCAAGACAAGGGAGTTAGGGCAATATATTGGAGAGACAATTTTATATTTTTTATATGGGCACAAGCTTCTCAACAACCTAAGGTCTCTGGAAACACATATAATAACGGACTTTAACTACACTAATCCTAAAGAGGGTTTGTTCTTTCCATTCTACTTTGTTTGCTGATTCCTCTACTGTGTTACAGCTACCTACCACAGCTGCAAGCCTCCATGGTGAAATGTCATGAAGCAGAGCTGCTGTGTGTCAGTCTACAAAGCCACAGCCTCTCAGCTCTTAAAATGCTGAAGTTTCCTTTCTGTCCTACCACACTGGCATTCAGGAAAATCTGTCAAAGGAGCCAAAGGCAAACTAATTCACTAAACAGCACATACAACATAGTCTCTAGGCAAATGCATGAAGCCTTTCACAAACAGGAACAGCAGCATTGAGAAAGGCAAGGAACACATTTTCATTCACCTTAAACAACAACAACAAAAGATATACAAAGAATATTGAGAAACAGGTAAACATGGCTCATGAAAGGAAAAAATAAATGACTGGACATTGACCATCCTGGAGAAAGATCAGGCTCCAAAATCTTCAGGCCAAAGTATTTTCTATTCATTTATTTAGTTGTTTTTTTGTGATTTTATTTTTTATTTTAAATAATTAACCCAGAGATGCTTAACAAATGAGCCACATCCACAGCCCTTTTTACAAATTATTTCTTTTTTGAGAGAGGAAATCTCTAAGTATCTCAGCACGTAAGCTGTAGAGTTTTACTTTGAATTTGATATTTACCTGACTAAGACTCTGGATATGCTGGTATTACAGGCATGTTCCAGTGTGGTGGCCATAGGCTAAACTTTCAACTAAATGTCTTGAAATTTTAATATACATGCACCTGAAACAAAGTCAGAATATATCAGGCAGAGACATACAAAACTTCCAGGAAAATGAAGAATTCACAATTAAACTGGAAGATATCACACAGCACTTTTGGGTCTGAGACCATGTAGCATAGCAATAGACAGGAGGGCTTCCCTGATTTTTTTTTTTTTTTTTTTGTGAACCGGGGATTGAACTCAGGGGCACTCGACCACTGGGCCACATCCCCAGCCCTTTTTTGTATTTTTATTAGAGACAGGGTCTCACTGAGTTGCTAAGTGCCTCGCCATTGCTGAGGCTGGCTTTGAACTCACGATCCTCCTGCCTCAGCCTCCCAAAGTGCTGGAATTACAGGCATGCGCCACTGCGCCCGGCTCTCCTGATTATTAACCAGCAGAAAAACACACAACCTTCCCAGGATCACAATTTTGAGGCCAGTCTGGGTTCTTTAACAAGACTATGTCAAAAATAAAAAATACAAAGGATTCAGACTGTAGGTGAATGGTAGAGCACCGAGACTAACACCAACCACTAGAAAAAAAAAAATAATAACAGAAGCACACTGTGTTTATATAAAAGAAAGAGAAGAATAGAGAATTTCTCATTTAAAAAAAAAAAAAAAAAAAAAAAAAAAACCTGCCAAAAATCTGTATGACAAAAAGAGCAAGCTTCTAAAGAGAGTATGAAAGACCAGGCGAATATGTGGAGATATTTAATTCTAATAGTATGGAAATTCAATGTTATCATCAATTCTTATTAATTTCAGTTACAGATTCAATAAAATACCAATAAAATATCTTTTAAGTTACCTTTTCAATCGAAAGAGACCCAGAATAACCAACAGAGTAATAAAAACTAAATTCAAGGTTAAGAATTACTAAAAAGCTACAATTATCAAAACAGTGCAGTATTTGGCAAAATACAAATATATTCTACTGATATTTGACAAATAAACAAATGAAAAACCAGTGGAATATATATTCTCTTGGAAAATGTTTTCACTGATCCTGTACATTAACATGCAAAATAATAAACACATTTATTTCACAAATGTCACTGTGTCAGCTCTCAGTGGAGATTTGGTTTACAAGTAGGCCATAGATCTTGGGCTGCAGCTCTAGGACAGCACCCACCTAGCACTTAGAATTCTGTGGACTCACTGCCTAGCCCCCAAAATTGTTTATACCTTGTACAAATTGATTCAAAATGTAAAACTTCACTAAAGAGAAAACAAAAACAAAAACAAAAAACAAACAAAAAAAAGAAGTACTTAAATATAAATATATAAATTCGGGTTTGGTGTGTTGGCTCCATAGACCATAAGAAAACATGATCTGTGAGTGAAAAACTTGTGAATATAACTTTATTGAAAGGCTATTGCCTTATTTCAAAACATACACTTATGAGAATGAGAAGAGAAGATGGACAATTGGAGAGCATGTTTCCACAACATATAATGACACTGAACTGATATTCATTATACATGGGGGGAAAAAAAAAAAAAAAAAAAAACTCGGTAACAAAGCAAGCAACTAACTTAAAAATGGGCAGAAGATTTGAAAATCACTCATGCAAGAAACACAGAAAATATTGTGTGAGATGTTCACCAGCATGTCTTTATGAATCTGCAAACTAAAATCAAGATATAACCATATACCCACTGGAGTGGTCAAATGCCAACACCAAGAGCACCAAAAGAGAGGGAAAAAAATCAGGAAGAACTCTTTCCTTTCTCATGTGAATGGAAAGGAGAAGAGCATCTCTGGAAGACAGGCATGCTCATACAAAGTAAACATCATACACTCTACAATTAACTCATCACACTCCCAGATGTTTCCCCAAATGAGATAGAAATTTTGTACAAAGACACCTCACAGCATTAAATACAGAAGCCATATCCAGAAGTTCCCAACTATAGAATCCAAAGAGGTGCACCTTTCTACAGGAGAATGAAAAAACCAAAATGTGAATACAAAAATATATACCACCTTAAATGCAGATTGGTAAGTGAAAAAAGCCAGACTGAAGTATCCAAGAGCAGTAAGACTTCAAGTTGACAATGTTCTAAAAAAAACAACCTTTTAGAGGCAGTAGCAGGACCATAGGGCAAGGAACTTAGGGAGAAGAGAGAAAAGTGCAGAAGGCGAAGAGTGATGAACAGGTGGAGCACAGGATTCTCAGGGCAATGAAAGTCTTCTCTATGACATGTTGTAGAATATATGACACAATCACATCACACACAGGAAGAACCTCAGGTAAAGTATGGACTTTGGTTGAAGAAAACTGTTGTTTTATCCACTCTGCTCATTAAACGTACAACTCTGATTCAGTAACTAACAAATATACTAGACCAAAGAAATAGGATAAAAACAGCAGAGACTATACCCTGGAGAGAAGGGGTGAATGATACTAAGTGTAATGGTTCATTTAAATTGTCTCCTTGATTTGATAAAAGATATTGATGATTGGGGCTGGGATTGTGGCTCAGTGGTAGAGCGCTCACCTAGCACGTGCATGGCCTGGGTTCGATCCTCAGCACCACATAAACATAAATGCACTGCATTGTGTATAACTAAAGCAAATAAATAAACATTTTAAATAAAAAAGATACTGATGATTAAAAGGTATCTCAGTGTGTACGTGAGGGTATGTCTAGGAATGATTGCAATGTGGGATAGCAAACTGGACAACTTACGTAGGTGTGGGGAACATCATATGAATAAAAGTTAAAAGATAAATTGCTGGGGATGAAGGGCAATAGAATAAATGAGAAATTATTACCCTATGTGCATGATTGACTACACAACTGGAGTGAATCTACATCATGTACAATCCGGAAAAGGAGCAGTTGTACTGAATTTATATATAATGTGTCTGTAAGGTCTTTTTTTAGCATCTGAGTTGCCATCTTAAATGACAGCCGCCATTTTAATGCTTTCCCACCCAAGAACCTTTTTCTCTTTTAAATTGTTTATTTGTTTTAATTAGCTATACATGACAGTAGAATGTATTTATGCACTTTGATGTATCATACATAGATGGGATATAATTTCTCATTTTTCTAAGTGTACATGTTTCAGAATCATATTGGTCATGTAGTCACATATATAAAACAGTAATACTGTCTCTTTCTTTCTACTATCATTCCTATCCCCCAATCCCCTCCCTTCTTTTCCATCACTTCCCTCTACCTAATCTAAGGTAATGCTATTCATTTTTAGTTTTGTTAGATAAAATTCAGGCCGGCAGGCCATACCCCTAGGTGCCTTCCCAGAAGTGCCCATCTCTCGTGAGAATCCACATTTGGTGGGCTACGAGTACGCACCCTTCCTGATCCTGGGAATACTCGTCTCTTGCAGGAATTCACCCCAGGGGTGGGCTCTCCCTTTCTGAGCCAATCCAGGCCATACAAGTCACGCTCTTGCTCCTCTGTATTAAGCTATGGCTAGTCCAGAACGCCCTCTCTTTTGCCGCCATTTTCTCACTAGCTCTCCCCTTTTCCCGTTCCCTTCTCATTTTCCTTTATCTCTTTCTCCCCTTCTCCCTTCCCTAATAACCACACCATTTACTTCTAGGCAGTCCCAGTGTGGTTTTTGACCTTCATTTTGGGGCCCAACGTGGGGCACATCTCTAATTAGACAACAAAGCGTCCCGGGCACCGATTTTCGCCCGTTTTCCGACAGCCGACTCCGACGCACCCACCGCTGGTTGTCATATTAGTAAGCCCCTCCGTCCCTGGGGCTCCTAAACCCATTAGGCCTTTCACAGTGGGAACTGACCGTTGATCATCCGGCAGCCCCACCTGTGGCCTGTAAGGGGGGATCGCACCTCACCTAAGACCTTCAAGGTTACAGTGGGCCCAAGGAGCCCTTTTCTGACCTCAGCCTTCAGACTTGGGTCTCATTCCTCCCATCCAGGACAAGACACGGAAAACCCCTGTGCAGGGTGACCTACAATCTTCCGGTCTATTTGGACCCCCCAAGTCCACGCGCCTCTATTTGTCTGTCTGTCCGCACATCCAATATACAGCCAAAAAGACATATTAAGTTGTGCACCCAAGATTGGCCCATAGAACCCCTAGCTAGCAGATGGCCACGTTCAGGCTCCCTAGACCCTTGTGCTTTACAGCAACTTTTCGACTTTTGTCAACAATGAAGACTGTGGGCTGCCCTCAGCTCCCCAATCTGCTCTGCCCCTCCCAGATCTGCCATCTTCTTCTGCCCCGACCCTGTCTCCACGTCTGCCCTTCCCTTCTCTGCCATCTTCTTCTGCCTCGCTGCCCTCAGCTCCCCACTCAGCTTTGCCCCTACTGGCTCTGCCATCTTCTTCCCCTACTCATGCATGGAAACCTCAGCTCTCCACTGATGCAGAAACCCCAAAACACCTACCATTGTGGGAATCCCTCAATTCTCTACCCATGCAGAAAACCCTCAGCCCTCTACCGATACAGAAAACTCCCAATACCCTGCCCCCACCTATCTGGTAGACCCCAAAGTTTACGATGCCCAGACTTCCTCCCTTGCTCATTGTGACCCTGTACAAATACATCTTAAAGATCCCGGTGTTTCCCCAACAGAGCCCAGTATTCACTTCTAGCCACTAGCCTTAAGGGTCTCCAACCCATTATCACAGATCTTCTGCAAAACGTTTTCTCAGACCCACCCATTCCCATTGTAGTACTCCTATATTGGTGGTTCAAAAATCCAATGGGTCATATCAACTAGTCCAAGATCTTCGTCTCATCAACAAGGCTGTCAGGCCCATACACCCCGTGGTGTATGGTATAAATATAAATCATTATACCATTTTTTTCTCAATTCCTTAGATATCTACCCATTTCTCAGTCATTGATCTCAAGAATGCCTTTTTCACTGTCCCTTAAGCTCAGGAATCACATGACCTTTTCACCTTCACCTGGACTGACCCTGATAATCAAGGTCCCAACAATTCACCTGGACAGTCTGACCTCAGGGTTGTTGAGACATCCCTCATATCTTTGGACAGACACTGGCTGCTGACCTCAAAGGCCTTGAATTCTCTGACTTCACTCTTCTGCAATATGTAAATGACCTTCTTTCCTACAGCTTTTCCTTTTCCACAGCTTGTGAGGACTCATACACCCTTCTAAATTTTCTTTCCTCTCATGAGTATCATGTTTCCCCATCTAAGGTACAACTTGCCCAGACCCAGGTGGTTTATTTAGGAGTTTCGATTTCCCATAAATCGAGGGCCATTACTGTAGACAGAAAGGATCTCATCAAGGCTCTCCCATGTCCCAAGATAAAGGAAGAAATTTTTTTTTCTTCCTAGGCATAGTGGGATATTTCTGTGCCTGGATACAAAATTTCTCTCTTTATGCAAAGCCCCTGTATGAGGCAGCCAGGGGAATTAAAGAGAAGTTCCCCAACGAAGTCATTTGGGCAGAGTTTAAATACCTGCAGCGGGCACTATTACGGGCCCCAGCTTTTCACCTCCTGGACCTTCTTCGGCCATTCCCCCTTTATGTTCATGAAGTGAAGGGTCTGGCTCTAGGTGTTTTAGGCCAATAAATGGCCTCCACCTTTGCTCCAGTTGCCTACCTATCTAAACTACTTGTCCTCACAGTTCGTGGATGGGCCCCCTGTCTTTGGGCTCTGGCTGCTGCTTACCTACTTCTACAGGAATCAAAAAGCTGGCCTTTGGTGCTCATGTCACTATTGCCTCTTCTCACCATTTAAAAGATTTACTAACCTATAAGAGTTTTCAAACTCTCCTGCCCTGTCACATTCTCTCTCCTCATTACTTTTCTGCATGACTCTTCAATCTCTTTTCAACCCTGCTCCTCTTTACACCAAGCTTCCCTCCTCCCAGTCTCCCCAGAACCCCCAGAACATGATTGTATAGATATGCTGAAGACTTTAATCCCTCACCCCTCTCACATCAAGAGGGACCACTTCCTGACTCTTTCCTAATCTGGTTCACACATGGCAGCTCATTTTTTTCAAGGATGGGCAACGTTTTGCCGTTACATTGTATTCTCCCTATTACAGGACATTGAGGCAGACCCTTTCCTCCCAACACCACATACCAACGCGCAGACCTAATAGCTCTTGCTCGTGCTATCGAATTAGTGGCTAACCAAAACCTCACTCTCTGCAGAGACTCAAAATACGTCTACCCTATTTTGCTTTTCCATTTGGCAATATGGAAAGAGTGAGGGCTCCTGACCACAAAAGGCTCTTTAGTTACTAATTCTAAATTAATATCAAAGTTCCTGAAGGCCTCTATTCTTCCAAAGCTAATAGCATCTCCATTGTCCTTCACACCAAAGTGGAGACTCTCCCATAGTTCAGAGAAACATGAAGAATGATAGGGCAGCAAAGGAACCAGCACTATCTTCTCCATCTCTTCTGACTCCAGTCCAATACACTACCCAGACCTCCACTTTCCCCTTCAGTACAATCAATCCACTTAATATCTTCTCTTTTCCATCCTAACCCTCTGGCCCTAAAAATTTTTGCTATGTCTTTCCTCACCCTGACTCCAGAGGATACACAATTTCGCCATCAACTCAACTCCATGTGCACTGCATGTCAGCACACACCCATATACTTCCCTTAAACCAGGGACATTTTGCTCTTTCTCTGTTGCAAGCGCTTGGAGCACACCAAGACCCATATACTCCCCTTAAACCAGGAACATTTCCCCTCTCACCAAGCTCAGGATCAGCTTCCAGGAGCCAAATGGCAATAGACTTCACCAACATGCCAACTATCTGGAAACACAAATATCTCCTGGTCTTGGTAGACACCTTCTCTGGATGGGTAGAAGCCTTCCCTACTTCCAAAAAAAAGGGCCTCCACAGTAGCTTCTATTTTAGTCTCAGAAATTCTTCCCTGCTTCGGGTTGCCACGTCCACCCATTCTGACACCGGGCCTGAATTTTTTCTCGTATCACCCAAAATATTTCTACTTCTCTTAACATTCCTTGGTGCTTTCACATTCCCCATATCACCCCAAGTCTTCAGGGAAGGTAGAAAGAACCAATAGAACTCTTAAGAATATTCTGATTAAACTCTCCCTGGAGCTTCGCTTGGACTGGGTCAAACTACTTTGCCCTCTTTCCCTCTTCAGGCTCCGAGTCCTCTTCAAAGAAACCTTCCCTCTTCAGCCTCAAGTCCTAAAGAAACTTTCCTCACCCCCCTTTGAGGTTATGTTTGGGGGCCAGCTCTTCCACCTGAAATTTCCTTAATTCAAGGACCCTTGCCCAAAGATCTCTCTTCTCCGCGCTCTTATTCTTCATCAGACATCAGCTATGGACATGCCAAGATTACATCCTGCCTGACCCAAGTAGACTTACAGCTTCATTCCCATTAACACCCGGTTCTTGGGATATATTTCTCCCCTCCCCCCAGAACATGGGATCCGTCTGCCTTTCCCAAAAGTGGACAGGCCCCTTCCAGGTTGTGCTGTACACACCCATGGCTGCTAACCTTTGTGAAACCTCAGGGAACTTGACATCTTGGATTCATATTTCCAGACTGAAACCAGCTGCTCAAACAGCTGAAGATCCAAAAAAGTATGACAAACAACTACCTCAGTATACTTGCTCTCCCCTTCCCACTGACCCCCTAAAAATTCATTTCTCTCATGTCCCTGATACTGGCTCAAAATAATCTTTTCTCTTTTTCTTGTTTTGAACCTTTAACCAGCTTTTCCCCCAGGGATTATTAACTGTTAAAAAACAACAGATGACTTTCCAACCAGAGATGACTTAGACTCTTCTTCAGCCTGCTCCGAGAGGCCCCTAACCTTCCACCCTATGCTCATTATGAGGTGCCTCACACTCTCCATTGGCCTCTTCATCGTATGTCCAACCTGGTGGAACACAGGCCTATGAACAATAATCCTTCTCACCTTCTTTTCCTTGGTTTCTTTCATAATAGTGTTACCTGTAAACTCACAAGGCCTACAATTTTTACATGCTCTTCGAGAGGATAGCTGGCTGACTTTCTCAGTGACTTTCTGCAGAAGCTTGGTTTGAAATCCCTCATCGATCTCTGGCTTCAAGGAAACTTCACCCTTCTCATACCTGCAGAGATTCATCTATTCCACACCTACCTCCAGGGAATTTTTTCACCCTCAATCCTGACCTGCCTGTCTTTTATGCCCACATTCCCCCAACCAATAACACCCCACATCACCCCCCTTTCAGCTCAAATCAGCCAGACTGATAGACATGATGCCCCACTTCCTAAGAAAACAAAAAGGGGGAATGTTAGATAAAATTCAGGCTGGCAGGCCATACCCCCAGGTGCCTTTCCAGAAGTGTCCATCTCTTGTGAGGATCCACCTTTGGTGGGCTTCATGTCCCCAAATGTCCTTACCCTGGGAACACTTGCCCCTCATCACAGGGGATTTCACCCCAGGGTTGGGCTCTCCCTTTGTGAGCCAATCTGGACCATACAAGTAACGGTCCTGCCCCTCTGTACTTAAGCTCCAGCCAGTTCAGAATGCCCTCTCTTTTACTGCCATCTTCTCACCAGCTCTCCCCTTTCCTGTTCCCCTCTCCTTTCTCCTTTCTCCCTTTCCTTAATAAACCCTCCTTTTTACTATAAGGTGGTTCCGGTATGGTTTTTGCCCTTCATGTGCCCCATTACTCGCACATTATTGTGAGTTAGAATCACCATATTGGATAAAACATTTGTCCTCTGGTTTTCTGGAATAAGCTTACTTCAGTTAGCAGAATATTCTCCAACTCCAACAATTTACTGGCAAATTTATAATTTTACTTCTTTGAAGCTGAGTAAAATTCCATTGAGTATATATACCACATTTTCTTTATCATTCATCTATTGAAGGATACCTAGTTTGGTTCCATATTCTAGATACTGGGAACTGAGCTCCTAAAAATATTGATGTGGCTATGTCATGATAGTATGCTGACTTTAAGTTCTTTGAGTATAAACCAAGGAATGTGATAGCTAGGTAAAATGGTGGTTCCATACCCAGTTTTCTGAGGAATCTCCATACTGCTTTCCATAGTGGTTGCACCATTTGCAGTCACACTAGCAATGTACGAATGTACCTTTTTCCCCCCCCCCCATCCTTCTAAACATTTATTATTGCCTGTATTCTTGATGATTGTCATTCTGACAGGGGGAGGTAAAATCTTAGAGTAGTTTTGATTTACACTTCTCTAATTGCAAAAGATGTTAAACACTTTTTTCTATGTTTCTTGATCAATTGTATTTCTTCTTCTGGGAAATGTCTGTTCAGTTCCTTAGCCCATTTATTGATAGGGCTTTTTTGTTTTTTTGTGTGTGTGTGTGTGTGTGTGTGTTGTGTGTGTGTGTGTGTTAAGTTTTTTGAATTCTTTATACATCCTAGAGATGAATGCTTTATCAAACTTGAATGTGGTAAAAATGTTCTCCCAATCTGTAGGTTCTCTCCTCACATAATTAATAATTTCCTTTCCTGAGAAGAACATTTTTTTTTTTTTTATTTGAATCCATCCCATTTAGTGATTCTTGATTTTACTTCTTGTGCTTTAGGAGTCTTGTTAAGAAAGTCAGATCCTAGTCAGATTTGCTGCAGATTTGGGCCTACTTTTTTTCTATATGTTCAGGGTCTCTTTTCTAGTTCCTAAGTCTTTGATCCACTTTGAGTTGATTTTTGTGCAGGGTGAGAGATAGAGGTTTAATTTCATTTTGCTACATGTGGATTTCCAGGTTTACCTGCACCACTTGTTGAATAGGCTATCTTTTTTCCAGTTAAAATTTTTGGCACCCTTGACTAGTAAAAAAAATACCCTATTTATGAGGGTGTGTCTCTGTGTCCTCTATTGTGTACATTTTTCTCTAAGAGTCTATTTGGTGTCAGGGGCCTTTATGAAAAAGGCTCACCACTCCCTCATGCCAGCCCCACCCTTAACTGCCTTCATTCTTTCCCACCCAAGGTCTTCCCAACCCCACCCTTTAATCTCCCACATTAGGACCCACCTGGCTCTAATCCCTGAGCCTCTCCCCTAAAAAACCTTGTACCCAAAGCCCATGTTGCCACTCCTTAGCCACCCTTCCCCATCTATGGAGAGATGTGCCTTTATGTGTCAGCTCTGACAAATAAACCCTAGGGTGTATCTCTGCCTGATCTCCATCTTTCATTACTAGCTTGCTTGTCTCCAGGTTTTTTATTTTTATTTCAGTGGCAAAATGCATTCTATTTTCATGTATAAGTAATGAAAACAAATTCATATAAAATAATTAATTTATATCAGTAAGGGGGGCCAGGTTATCTAGCCCAGGATTCCATATCACTAGGACTCTATAAACAATTGCCTTGTTTCCTTTAAAACAGTTATTTTGACCAAACACAGAAAAGTGTAAAGTGATTATTTTTTTTACCCTCAAGCATAATATTCACAAATAGAAAACAAATGCTTTCTAAAGGGTTATTCTTGCCAGGGATAGTGGCACAAACCTGTAATCCCAGAGAACTGGAAGACTGAAGCAAGAGTTTTACACATTGGAGGCCAGCTTCCAAAATAAGTGGGTCCAGATATCAAAATGTAATAAAAAATGTGTGGGGGGGGGCAGGACACAGGGATGTGTCTGATAAAGCTCCCCTTTAGTTTGAACTCCACTATAAAAAAAAAAATTTTTTTTTTCAATACTTCACTAGATGAAAAATGACAACAAATAGACTATGTTCATTTGAAACATAGTAGGAAGAACGAATGTTTGGTGATGATGTGAAGTGGACAGGAAGGTGGCATTTTAGAAACCAGGAGGCAACTGCAATTTGAAAAAAACTACAGCAGCCTTTAGAGAAGCTTAACTGGGAGCAGGAAAGTGGATTTGTGACCCTGCTTCCTACATATTTGGAAGAGTGGGTTTCAGTCAACCATCAGGGAGGTGAGGGGACACCAGGGACCTGAGCTGCACATCAAGCCCCAGTGAACAAGGGGACAGACACCAAGGGCAACCTTGCTATAAGGGAGTCCGCCATGCTCTGCAGCTCACCCACACAACAACACCCTAAGAGATGCTGACCTCCTACCTTCAGCCCTGGCCTCAAACTCACCATTTTTGTCTTCCATGGTGAAAGGAAGTCCTCTCTAGGAATTACCGGGCACAAGAAATGGCAGGGGACAGAGGCTGCACAAAGTCACCTGGGACCCTAGAGCAGAGAACATGGGGCTGGAAAAAGATGAGCCCAATTGCTGACAAAGAAAACCTCCTAACATTGCAGGAACTGCCCTTTCCACTCCAACTGTGCACTTTTTGGACAGTTTCACATCAGTGTTCCTGATTGATGGCCTCCAGGCCCGACTCTGAATTGTGACTGAAAGTAATATCATCCAACCACTAGCTGGAATTGGCTAGTGTGACCAATTCTTGGCTCCAGCCCTTTTCAGGAGGAGCTTCCAGGCTGTGCTGGGAACTAATCAGGTAGGAAGCATTTGCTGTGCATCTGGTACAGAAGGTAACATCTGGGACTGAGCTATGCTTCAGTGACCATGTGCTTTCCTGGCATGGGTGAGACCCTGGGTTTTAACCCAAACACAAAAACAAACAACAGTTATTCGGGGAGGATGACACAGGAGGAGCCCAAGGTCAGGTCAGCATCTGCAAACAGTGACACACATATCTTAAAATAAAATGAAAAGTTTTGGGGACCTAACTCAGGGGTGGAGATTCAGAAAGCTGAACAGGGATCATGGCTCCATCACTGGTCCCTGTGATAAGTGTGTCTCACAAGAGTCTTGGCTTCCTCCTATGTGAAGGGGTGATGCTGTGATCATCCATGTGTGTGTACCTGAGAGGGTGAGGCACAGTGGGTGTAGAATACAGAGTTTATTTGGGTCAAAACAAAGATGATCCCTAGCAGAAAGACATTTTTCCCACAGAGATTTTGTGCTCTGGAATCAGCATCCCCATCATCTGGGTTTATAGATCATTAAGGAAGAAAATAGAGGAGGATCAGAAGAGGAGGTGGCAGCACACCTGTGGCTGTGCTGCCCTGGCTGAGGAGAGCACCAAAGGGTTTGCTGGTGGGTGACCACTTGTGTCACACATCACAAAAAAGGACTTTGCTAAAGACAAGGCTCTTCCCAGGGCTGTCTTCTATCTTGGGCTATGTTAGAATGACCTGGATGGCTTCAGTCTCAGGCCTCCTGATTTCCCAAGATAAATGATTTATTGGCCTCTTCCACTTATTTGCGTGTGATGCTTGGGACACTTGGGGCACTTTAGTTTGACAACAGCCGCATCACCCTGCAGTGGTAGTGAGGAGGCTGGCAGGACTGTACTGAGAGGCCCCATGGACAACCGGCCTCCCTTGAAGTATCCCAGCCTGCAGATCATAACACTGTCAGTGGAAGAACTGCCTACTCACACAAGGTCAGGTGCACCCCCCTCCTCAGCAGCAGGGTTAACCAGGGGCCACAGAGATTCAATCAGCCTCTAAAGCTCTGACAAGATAGGAATACTGTTAAGTCTCTTCTGGAATTTCAGGAAGACAATAAAAAGAGATGTCTCCTCTCATCCCTGACAACCCTTCCCCAGCTCCCATTATGCTGGTGAGATGGAGAATATTTAATTTTTAAAATTAGTTAATGCTAGAGTAGAACATGATATTAACTGTATATTAGCTTTGGAGTTTTTTTATAACTTCACTTGCAGTGAAAGCATAAATGAGATTCAGACTCCATCATTCATCCTTGAATGAAGACATCCTGTAGAAGTGTGAAGTGTGGGGGAAGAGTGCCCCCTTTACTGGCTCCTGCAAGATCATACAATACATGTTAGCCACACATTGTGTCACCTGAGCAGCAAGTGGATACAGGCCCTAAGATACCCCAGGCTTCTGAGGTGTGGGGTATTTGCACACAGCATATCAATAACCTTTGGAAATCAGGTGAGTTACATAACACTGAAGGAACCGCATCCTCATCCAGGACATGAACGGCCTTACTGTAGGATCATCCCCATGATCAGGACTGAAGGTTAACAATTGGCATTTTGAAATTTATCCTTAGGAAATAGCATAAAAGCAGCAGCTATATTCAGGTTTTCATGATTCTGAATTCAATTTTTAGTTGGTCAACTGTCATTTAATTATCAACACACAACAGTTTGTTATACTCTAGAGACTAGCAATCCATCAGACATGTAATGTGAAATACTTTCTCCTGTTCAGCAACTTCTTTTTAAAAATCTTTTCACATAAAAATTATTTGTATAATTATAGCATAAAACATTAATTGCTATAATAATGTTATGGTATTTTTTGTTGTATGCATACATTTTTAACACTTAAATATAGAGACTGTTTTCACATTCTTTATGGTGTTTGAAGAGAAAATTCTTATAAATTTGATAAAGTACTCTTCATCAAATTTTGTGTTCCTGGTGTGTAGTGGTTCTTGCCTGTCATCCCAATGCCTCAGGAGACTGTCACAGGAGGATTGTGAGTTCAAAGCAAGTCTCGCCAACTAAGTGAGACCTTAAGCAACTCAGTGAGACCCTGTCTATAAATAAAATATAAAAAGTGCTGGAGGTCCTGGGGTTGTGGCTCAGCGGTAGAGCACTCACCTAGCATGTGCATGGCCCAGGTACATCCTCAGCACCATGTAAAAAAATAAAGGCAGCAGGGCACTGTGGTGCATGCCTGTAATCCCAGCACTTTGGGAGGCTGAGGCAGGAGGATCGCGAGTTTAAAGCCAGCCTCAGCAATGGCGAGGCACTTAGCAACTTAGTGAGACACTGTCTCTAAAATAAAAAATACAAAAAAAGGGGCTGGGGATGTGACCCAGTGGTCGAGTGCCCCTGAGTTCAATCCCCATACCAAAAAAAAAAAAAATAAATAAAAAAAAAAAAAATAAATAAAAAAAATAAAGGCATTGTGTACAACAGAAACAAACAAACAAAAAAAAAAACAAAGTGCTGGACATATGGATCAGTAGTTAAGTAACAGAAGGGCAATCCTCCATAACAAAAAATAAATAAATAATTTTTTTTAAAAGTTTCCTGATTGTGCCTTCAGTGTAATTTCTAAGACATCTTTCCTCTGTCTAGATCACCAAAAATTCCTCCTGTTTTTGCCCTGAGAATTCTAGTAATTTCAGTTTTTGCATTTGTGTCTGGTCCATGAGTGTAGCATTTTTACACTTTTTAAAATTTGTTCTTTTTTTTACATACATGACAGTAGAAAATATTTGGACATATTATACATACATAGTGTATAATTTACTCTAATTAGAATCCCAGTGCTTGGGTTGTACATGATGTTGAATTATCCTTGTCATGTAGTCCTACATGAACATAGAAATGTTGTGTCCCAGTCTACTCTCTTTCCTATACCACCCCCTCCCTTTCTATAATTTGTTTTTGTCTAATTCAAACTTATTATTAAATGACAACACCGATACAATATATCAAAATCTCTGGCACACTATGAAGGCAGTTCTAAGAGGAAAGTTTATTGCATGGAGTGCATTCCTTCAATGAAGAAAAAGTCAACAAATAAATGCACGAACATAACATCTCAAAGCCCAAGAAAAAAAGAACAAATCAACCCCCAAAGCAGTAGAAGACAGAAAATAAGAAAAATCAGAGCTGAAGTCAATGAAATTGAAAAGCCCAGGAGTGCATGAATACACAACTGAGTTCTACAAGACCTTTAAAGAAGGATTAACACCAATATTTCTCAAACTCTTCCAAAAAATAGGAAAAAGAGGGAACACTTCCAAACACATTCTAGGAGGCTAATATCACCCTGATTCCAAAACCAGACAAAGACACATCAAAAAAAAAAAAAAAAAAACTTCAGACCAATATCTCTAATGAACATAGAGGCAAAAGTTTTCAATAAAATTCTGGCAAATCAAATATAAAAACATATCAAAAAGATAATGCACCCTGATCAAGTAGGGTTCATCCCAGGACTACAAGGTTGGTTCAACATACAGAAATCAATAAATGTAATTCATCACATCAATAGACTCAAAGATAAAAATCATACAATCATGTCAATAGACACAGAGAAAGCATTTGATGAAATACAGCACCACTTTATGTTGAAAACACTAGAAAAACTAGGGATAACAGGAACAAACCTCAACATTGTAAAGGCTATCTACGCGAAGACCCAGGCCAACAACATTCTAAATGAAGAAAAATTGAAAGCATTCCCTCTAAAAACTGGAACAAGACAGGGATGCCCTCTTTCACCACTTCTATTTAACATAGTTCTTGAAACCCTAGCCAGAGCAATTAGACAGATGAAAGAAATTAAAGGAATATGGATATGAAAAGAACAAATCAAATTAGCACTATTTGCTGATGATATGATTCTATACCTAGAAGACACAAAAAATTCCACCAGAAATCTTCTAAAACTAATAAAGAAATTCAGAAAAGTGGCTGGATACAAAATCAACACCCAAGAATCAAAGGCATTTCTGTATAGCAATAAAAAAATCCTCAGAAAGAAAAACTAGGAAATCCACACCATTTACAATAGCCTCAAAAAACACACACACACACAAACACACACAAACTTGAGAATCAACAAAAAAGAGGTGAAGGACCACTACAATGAAAACTACAGCATGCTAAAGAAAGAAATTAAAGAAGATCTTAGAAGATGGAAAGATCTACCTTGTTCTTGGATAGGTAGAATTAATATTGTCAAAATGGCCTTACTACCAAAAGCATTATAAAAGATTCAATGCAATTCCAATCAAAATCCCAATAACATTCATCATAGAAATAGAAAAAGCAATCATGAAATTTATCCAGAAAAATAAGAGACCCAGAATAGCCAAAGCAGTACTTAGCAAGAATAGTGAAGCTGGTGGCATTAGTATTCCACACCTTAAACTACGCTACAAAGCAATACTTAAAAAAAAAAGGCAAAAAAAAAACAAAAGCATGATATTGGCACCAAAATAGACCTGCAGACCAATGGTACAAAATAGAGGATACAGAGAATAACCCACATATCTACAGTTTTTTTTTTTTTTTTATATTAGACAAAGGCACCAAAAATGTACATTAAAGAAAAGATAGCCTCTTCAACAAATGGTGCTGGGAAAACTGGAAATCCACATGTAACAAAATGAAATTTACCTCTATCTCTCACAATGCACAAAACTCAACTCAAAGTGGATCAAAGAACCAGGAATTAAACCAGAAACCTTGCGACTAATAGAAAAAAAATTCAGTCCAAATCTCCATCATGTTGGATTAGGCCCCAACTTTATTAATAAGACACCCATAGCGCAAGAATTAAAACCACAAATCAATAAATGGGATGGATGGAAACTAAAAAGTTTTTTCTCAGGCAAAGAAACAATCAGTGAGAGGAACAAATAACCTACAGAATGGGAGCAAATCTTTACCACAAGCACATCAGGTAGAGCACTAATCTCTAGGATATATGAAGCATTCAAACACCTTAATAACCAAAACAAAAAAAAAAAAAAAAAAAAAAAAAAAAAAAAATACAAAAAAGGGCTGGGGATGTGGCCCAGTGGTCCAACCAATAAATGGGCCAAGGCATTCTACCTTTTTTTTTTTTTCCTTTCTACCCGATTTGCCCCTCCCTTCCCCTTCCTTTCCTCCCCCATGACCTTTCTAGTGTTCCTCTAATTCTCCTATGTTCCCCAGACCCAAACTCACTGTGAATCAGCCTCCTTATATCAGAGAATACATTCAGCATTTGGATTTCTGAGATTGGCTAACTTCACTTAGCATTATATTCTCCAACTTTATCCATTTACCTGTGAATGTCATTATTTTATTCTTTTTTATTGCTGAGTAATATTGCATTGTGTATATATACAACATTTTCTTTATCCACTCATCTACTGAGGGGCATCTAGGTTGGTTCCACAACCTAGCTATTGTGAATTGTGCTGCTATAAACATTGATGTGGCTGTGTCCCTGTACTGTGCTGTTTTTTTAAGTCCTTTGGGAATAGACCCAGTATTGGGATGGCTGGGTCATAAGGTGGTTCCATTCCCAGTTTTCCAAGGGATCTCCATACTCCTTTCCATATTGGCTGCACCATTGTGCAGTCCCACCAGCAATGTATGAGTGTGCCTTTTCCCCCTCATCCTCTCCAACATTTATTGTTGTTTGTGTTCTTAATAGCTGCCATTCTGACAGGAGTTAAATAAAATCTTAGAGTAGTTTTGATTTGCATTTCTTTGATTGCCAGAGATGTTGAACATTTTTTTTCATGTATTTGTTGATTTATTGTATACTCTGAGAAGCGTCTGTTCAGTTCCTTGACCCATTTATTGATTGGGTTATTTGGTTTTTTTGGTGTTAAGATTTTTAAGTTCTTTATATATTCTAGAGATCAGTGCTCTATCTGACATGCATGTAGTAGAGATTTGGTCCCAATTAGTAGGATATCATTACCCTAAATGCATGTTTGAAGACATGAATGGTATGAATATACTTTGTATACAAACAGTGATATGTAAAAAGTTGCTCTATATGTGTATTATGAATTGTAATGCATGCTACTGTTATATATACAGCAACTATGAATTAAATAAATAAATAAATAAATAAATAAAAAAAAAAAAAACAAAAGGGCTAAGGAACTGAATAGACACTTCTCAGAAGAGGACATACAATCAATCAACAAATATATGAAAAAATGTTCAACATTTTAGCAATTAGAGAAATGCAAATCAAAACTACTCTAAGATTTTATCTTACTCCAGTCAGAATGGCAGCTATCAAAAATACAAACAACAATAAGTGTTGGTGAAGATGTGGGGGGAAAAGGCACACTCATACATTGCTGATGGAACTGCAAGTTAATGCAGCCAATCTGGAAAGCAGTATGGAGATTCCTTGGAAACCTTGGAATGGATCCACCATTTGACCCAGCTATGCACCTCCTCGGTCTGTACCCAAAGAGCTGAAAAACAGTATACTACAGGGACAGAGCCACATCAAGTTTATAGTAGCACAATTCACAATAGCTAAATTGTGGAACCAAACCAGATGCCCTTTAGTACATGAATGGAATAGGGAAACTTTGGTATATATATACACAGTGGAACATTATTCAGTGCTAAAGAATAAAATCCTAGTATTTGCAAGTAAATGGATGGAGTTGGAGAAAATTATGCTAAGTAAAAGGGACCATGGGAGAAATGAAGAACTTTAAATAGATCAAAGGGGTGGTAAGGGGACGGGAGGGGGCAATTTGGTAGGAATGAGGGTGGAATGAGTTGGACATCATTACCTTAAGTACAGGTATGAAGACATAAATGGTGTAAAAATTTTTGTGTAGAATCTGTGACTTCAAAAATTGTGCTCTATATATTTAATATGAAATGAATTGCATTCTGCATCATGTATAACAAATTAGAATAAGTAAATAATTAAAAATATTTAGGACAGCAAGAAATAACTATGGAGCATTGTTAACCTAAATTTTTTGATATCAGAAATACAAAATTAGTGCTGGGGATGTGGCTCAGCAGTAGAGTGCTCGCCTAGCACGTGCTCAGCCCAGGTTCGATCCTCAGCACCACGTAAAAATAAAAATGCATTGTGTACAACCAAAGCAAATAAATACATATTTAGAAAAAAAAATACAAAGTTATCACATGAAGAAAAAAAAAAAAAAAAAACCTCACAGTAGTTACTACAGCAGCCATACCCAGAAATACCCAAAGCTAGAAGCAAGGAAGATGCACCTTTCAATACTGAATGGAAAAACTGTGGCTTAACCACACCAAAGTTCATCACACAGGAAATGAGCTCTCCAGCCTGGAAGGATACAACAACCTTAAAGTGAGACTGGTAATTGAAGGAAGCCAGTCTGAAATGGGCAAGGGCAGAAAGATTCCAAGTCAACAACATTCTGGAAAAGACAAAATTATAGATGCAGTAGCAGAAATGATGGGTTCCAGGGACTTAGGGAGCAGAGAAAGAGGAAGAGATAGGAGGAGTGATGAAACAGGTGAACAAAGGATTCTTGGGGCAGTGAAACTCCTCTGTATGACACTATCATATAGAATACATGACAAACACAATCACACCACACAGAGCAGGAACCCTAAGGTAAAGTATGGATTTCAGGTGCTGATAATGTTTTGCTTCATCCACTGTCTTCATCAAATACACAACACTGGCTCAGTAACTAACAAACATACTACAACAATGCAAAATGTTGGAAAAAGTGGAGACTATAAGCTGTTGAGAAGGGGTGTTAGCTAAAATGTTTAGTGCTTTATTTGAATTGTCAACTTGATTGGATTAAAAGATATAGATGATTAAGAGGCTTCTGGGTTTTTCCATGAGGGTGTGTCTAGGAATGATTGGCATGTGGAATAGCAAACTGAAGTGAAGAACCTTTTTAACTAAGAGCAGCACCATCCAATAGGCTTGGATGGAATAAAAGTTGAAAGAGCAAAAAAGTAGCACCAGATGCAATCACCTGTCTTCTTACATGGGATCTTGATTGCTGCTGCAATGGTCTGAGGATATCAGACTCTCCCTGCTTCTCTCTCCCAAAGTGTCCTCTGCCATAGATTCTCCAGAAGCCTTAGGTCTGGACTAGGACAGCACCATTGATCCCTCTTTTTCTGAGGCTTCAACCTCTTGGACTGTGCAGCTACTACTTCTCAAGCTCTCCAGCCTGAAGATGGCCATTGTGAACTATCCAGCTTCTGGTCAAGCAAGCCAATCTAATAAATCCTCTTTTTATAATCATACTTTCTGTTGATGCTGTTCCTCTAGAGAACACTAATAAACTATGTAAGCCTAAAATTGCTCTGCAAAACAAAGTTTATTTAATAAAGAAGTGAATAAGCAACCATGCCATGAAGTTTCACAAATATGTACACAAGAAACAATATTATGTACAGAATAGATTTTTCAAAATAATGCAAAACTAATGGAAATAGGAAGAGCGATAATTACAAAATTCAAAACTATGAAGAAAAGCAAGGAAACTGGTTTGCAATACTGTTTCCATCTGGAGAGAAATGGGATGATAAGTCTTTAAAAGTCATTCCAACTGCTGGTATGGTGGTGTGCGCCTGCAATTTCAGCAACTAAGGAGGTCAAGGCAAGAAAATGGAAAGTTTGAGGCCAGTCTCAGCAACTTAGCAAGTGACTCAGATTTTTTTTTTTTTTTTTTTTTTTTTTTTTTTTTTTGTACCAGGGATTGAACTCAGGGGCACTTGACCACTGGGCCACATCCCAAGCCTTTTTTTTTTTTTTTTGTATTTTATTAGAGACAGGGTCTCACTGAGTTGCTAAGTGCCTCATCATTGCTGAAGCTTGTTTGAACTCTCCATCCTCCTGCCTCAGCCTCCCAAGGGTTGAGATTACAGATGTGCACCACAGCACCTGGCTGACACTCAGAAATTTAGTGAGACTTGGTCTTCATTTAAAATATAAATGGAGGACTGGGACTGTAGCTGACTGGCAGTGTACTTGTTGGCATGTGTGAGATACTGGGTATGATTCTTAGCACCACATTAAATTAAATTAAATAAAGGTATTCTGTCCATGTACAAATATACAAAAAAATATAAATTTCAATAAATGAATAAATAAATAATAAGAAGGGCTGAGGATGTGCTCAGTGGTCAAGTGCCTCTAGGTTTAAACCCCAGGAGTACATGTGCCCACCTCCAAAAAACTGCTTACAAAGTTGAAATTCATTTTTATAGTATAACTTAAACATGAGCATGTCCTGGCTTCTATCCCCAGCACTCAATAAATAAAAAAATGAATAAATAAATAAGAGTCTATATACTAATTTTTTTTCTTGGGGCTGGAGAATAGCTCAGTAGTAGAGAACTTGCTAAATATGTATGTGGTCCTGTGTTTTACCCCCAGCAGTCCACACACATACACAAAATAAGCAAACAAACAAAAAACTAAAATACAGCCCAGTGAAGTGGTGCACGCCTGTAATCCCAGCACTCTGGAGGCTAAGGCAGGAGGATCCCGAGTTTAAACTCAGCCTCAGCAATGGCGAGGCACTTTAGCAACTCAGTGAGACCCTGTCTCTAATAAAATACAGAAAATGGCTGGGGATGTGACCCAGTGGTCTAGTGCTCCTGTGTTCAATCCCCAGTACAAAAAAAAAAAAAAAAAAAAACCTAAAATACATGTAATGAGTGATAAAAAAATGATCATGATACAAAAGGTACACAATGAGAGGCGTAAAATACACCAAAATCAATGCAAAGACAACACTCTTTCTTACAAAGGAGTCTGAAATTTCCCATGATCTAAATTCTCTGAAAAAACACTGAGCATTTCAGTAAATTCTGTGTAAGTCAGGGCACGGTTTTCTGTGTTTTTTTTTTTTTTTTTTTTGTGAATTAAAAAAAAAAAAAAACATCTAAAAATGGAAACAATAAACTATATCTAAGACCAGCCAAAATGTTGTAAAGAACAGAGTGAGTAGAGAGAGCATTTAGCATTTCTTAAGCTAAAAGGCCAGCTCCCAATGGGGTGGCCTAGAAGGAGGCAGTTAGGAGGGAACAGGTGGTAGGTGACATGGGGGAGTGCTCTTGAAGGGGATTAGCACCCTTATTTAGACACATGTATCTATCCTTTCCAGAAAACAGGTGCCATTTACTATATCACTGATAAAGTATTCAGTGATTAAAGGACATAGTTGGGTATTTCAGGTATTGCCAAAATTGTCCTTTAAAATGTACAATGAAGACAGGTGTGATAGTGCACACCTGTAACCCCAGAAGTTCAGGGGTCTGAGGCCCCAGGCAATGCAGCAAGACCCTGTCTCAAAACAAAGAATCTAAAAGGGGCTGGGGATGTGGCTCAGTGGTTCAGCACCTCTGGGTCCATTTCTGACACCAAAAAAAATCATACAGTTAACATCAACCTACCAAGTCCAGACAACAACAACAACAAAAGTATTTTCTGTCAAATTCTCCATGTGTAACCAACAGAAACTGATGTTTTCATGAAATTACATTCATAAATTTATCCACCACTATTTTTTTTTTTAGAAATGGATTCATATTCTGCAGCAATAAAGCAAGACAGACTTTCTCTGTAACTTAAGTGGCATTCTGAAATCTAGGACCTGGATGTCAATTTGAAATCATTGAAAAAACAAGATCTAATCCCAGAAATTTTCTATACATTCTCATGGTTAGCAAAAGGTAAATAAGGGTTTTTTTTTTTTTTTTTTTGGTTTGGTACCAAGAATTAAACCTAGAGGCACTTTACCACTGAGCCACATCCCCAGCCATTTTTATATTTTATTTTGAGACACAGTCTCACCAAGTTGCATTAGGACTGGCTAAATTGCTAAGGCTGTCCTCAAATTTGCAGTCCTCCTGTCTCAGCCTCTGGAGTAGCGAGGATCACAGGTGTGCACCACTGCACCTGGATGTACATTAGGATTCTTAACAATGGAAATGTAAGTAGACTTTTTTTTTTTTTTTAATATTTATCTATTTGCTTTAGTTGTACATGATATGTTCATTTGTACGTGGTGCTGAGGATTGAACCCGGGCAGCGCACGTGCTAGGCGAGCACTCTACCGCTGAGCCACAACCCCAGCCCATAAGTAGACTTTTTAAATCCACTTTTGTCTCTCTCTTTAATAATATTTCATCCTATTTGACTCTGAATAAATAAAACTGGACCTCAAAAAAGTGAGCAGATTATTTCACAGTGATACACAGAAACCACCAGGGTGCTGAGGGAGCAGAGGTGTGTCAGGCTCAAGGGGCAGGCAAGGTCGCTGACAGCTGGAACATTCTCCCTCTGGGTCTTGCTCACTGGAGCCTCCTGGATCACCCTCCCAGGAGACCTGGACCATGACTCCAGTCTATGAGGCTTTTCAGGCTTGCAGAGCACTGCACTGGGGTGGGTGGTCCTTATGCCCTGGGAGAGTTTTTGCTCCTTCACAAATGTGAGAGAAAGCAAGGGGCAGGAATCACTGCTGACCTGGCCCCTCAGCACCAGCATCCACA
Organism: Tamias sibiricus; assembly: GCA_025594165.1. NCBI lineage: Eukaryota > Metazoa > Chordata > Mammalia > Rodentia > Sciuridae > Tamias > Tamias sibiricus. The sequence goes on along the minus strand of CM046667.1, from coordinate 4,354,006 downwards.
GGCTGATTGTCCACCTGTCTCCAGGGAATGAGAACAGAGCTTGGGGGAAACAATGTTCCAAAGAAGTGACTGTCTAGATGAGGCTTGTTCTAGGAGCTTCCTCAGACCAAGGGCCCCCAGCTCCTCCCTTGAGAGGCTGCATCCCACACCTCAGGCTGTCCTGTAGAAGGAGCTCACCCAGGGCCTGAAATTCTTTTAACCATGCAGGGCATAAGGGTAGCTGTGGGCACCTTGTGGCAGCTCCAGGAAAGGATAGTGGCTGAGGACATGAGACCCTGTGAAGTGCCCAAAGGGAACCTCTGCCCAAAAAATTCTGACATGGTGTCTACACCTAAGGGAGATAAAAGGATAAGTACAAGATTTTCACAAATAAGAACTGAAGTTCTCTTTGAAGTTGCATCTACATCAAAGAACCTTCAGCACACTTGACTTTGGCTAACTAGACCACCATGATTGTAGAAAGACAGGGTTCTATGTGGAGAGCAAAAATTATCTTGGGCTTTGTTAAGCCCTTTAATAGCCAAGTATCTTAATTTCTGTATCAGAGCACAATTCTCAAAACTGATAAACTTCTCAGAATATATCACTAACCTTACCAGATGTCTAGTCTCCACCATGTTCCAAAACTAAGAATGTTTCAACAACAGACCTACAGAAGAAATCCCCCCCACTTTTTTTTTTTTTTTTTTTTTTTTTTTTTTTTTTTTTTTTACTGGGGATTGAACTCAGGGGCACTGGACCACTGGGCCATATCCCCAGCCCTTTTTTTTTTTTTTTTTTTAGAGACAGGGTCTCACTGAGTTGCTAAGTGCCTTACCATTGCTGAGGCTGGATTTGACCTCTCCTCCTGATCAGATCCCAAGTGCTAGGATTACAGGCTTCCCCCCTCCCCCCCCTTTTTTTTTTTTTGTTGCTCACCAATCTGATGTTCCTACCATTACAACTGGTTAATGTATTTATACAATACTTTCTTTTATGAATGTTCAGTTAGGCCAGGAACAGCAGTGCACAACTGTAATCGCAGCAGCTTGAGGGCTAAGGCAGGAGGACTACTCAATTCAAAGCCAGCCTCAGCAACTTAGTGAGGCCATAATGAACTTAACAAGATCATGTCTCAAAATAAAATATAAAAAGTGGGCTGTAATGTGGCTCAGTGTCTAAGTGTCCCTGGGTTCACGCACTGGTATTAAAAAAATAAAAAATAATAAATAAAAAAAAAGAAAAAAGAAAGAAAGAAAGAAAGAAAGAAAGAAAGAAAGAAAGGATGTAATCTCTTCTGGGGTGGGACACATACACCATTCTGGGTAAGTTGAATCCATGTTCCTGAGTATGGTCATTAATATTTGTATCAAAATAAACTATTTTCTGTAGCTGGGGTTGTCAAAGACTTTAATCCCAAACAGCTTCAGAAGCAGAGGCAGGAGGATCACAACTTTCAAGCCAGGCTTGGCAACATAGCAAGACCCTATCTAAAAATCAAATTTAAAAGGGCTGGGGATGAAGGACAGAAGAATGAATGAGACATTATTACCCTATGTGCATATATGATTACAAGACTGCTGTGAATCTGTATCATGTACAATTAGAAAATGGAGCTTTTTATATGTGATGTGTCAAAATGCATTCTATTGTCATGTATCACAAAGGAAACAAATTTATATTAAGAAATAACTTATGTCAAAAAAAAAAAAAAAAAAGCTGGGCACGGTGGCACATGCCTATCATCCCAGCACTTGGGAGGCTGAGGCAGGAGGATCGCAAATTCAAAGCCAGCCCCAGCCATGGCGAGGCACTTAGCAACTCAGTGAGACCCTGTGTCTAAAAAATACAAAAAAATGGGCTGGGTATGTGGGCCAGTAGTTGAGTGCCCCTGAATTCAATCGCTGGGAAAAAAAAAAAAAAAAAAAAAAAAAAAAAAAAAAAAAAAAAAAAAAAAAAAAAAAGGGTATGTAGCCCGGGATTCAATATCCCTAGGATCTATCATCAACTGCCTTATTTCCTTTAAAGTGGTTATTTTGACCAAAAACAGGGAAGTGTTAAGTGATTTTTCTTTCCCCTCAAGTATAACATTCACAAATAGTAAACAAATGCTTTCAAAAATGTTATTCTTTCCCAGAATAGTGGCACAGCCTGTATTCTCAGGGACTTGGACAGCTGTGGAAGCCTGAAGCAATTGCTGCTTGCAGCAAGGATACTGCAGGAGAAAATTCAGAGGCAGAATAAAAATGAAAAATTTCTTTTATTCTTCTTTCTTCTAACTTCTCTCTCCGGCTCCAACAACCTCTCCAACTCCAACCACCCCTCTAACTAACCTCACCCAGTTAAATACATTTTGCCTTAACAAGGAGTGCTAACAGCTCGAGCTTACAGGTGTCATCACACAGTGTTCACGGGCATAAAAAGATGCTTAGATAAATGTATGAATATCAGGTGAAAATATTTGAACACCTTTATGGCTCTCAGCTAGCCGCCATCTAGCTATCTCCTCAAATAGGGCTCTTACAGGCAGCTGAAGCTGGAAGATCACAAGTGGGAGGCCAGCTTCCAAAACAAGCTTGGACCAGATATCAAAACCTAATAAAAGGGGCGGGGGGGGGGGGATTGAAAGGTCGCTGAAAAAAACTGCCCTAGTTTTGATTCCTATCCATTATATATATATATATATATATGTATATGTGTATATATATATATATATATATATCTGTTTGATATTTCACTAGATGAAAAATACAAATTAATAGGCTGTTGAAGCCAGAATCTGATAGGCAGTCAGTATAGATAGGTAAATTGAGTCAGGTCGGATCAAGAAAGCCAATTTGAATGAGTCCAGGAAGTTGAGACTGTTGAGAGACTGTCCCCAGAGGGATTGCAATATTAATTCCTTCAGAGCCCTTTCTCCACCCTTAAGAAAAACCTACCCCTGCACCAAACTGTTGCCAAGGTAACCCCTCCCAGGAACTGCCCCTCCTACAGGGAGCTATAAAGTTGTTAGGTGTCCTGATCCTTCCCCCTTCAGCCCATCTGCTTTTTACCTTTTGGCCATCCCACTGGCCTGGTCACCTATGCAGGAAGGAGAGAGATAAGAGGAAGAGAGCAGGAGAAAAAAGGAAGTCCTGGGATATATAAAAAAGGCAGACCTGCCTGGCTTCTTGGGATTATCAAGATACCAGCTATGGCCCCCTTCTTCCTGCAGGGAGAAGTCTGTGACCCCCTTTAAATAAACCCTGCTTTATGTGCTTGCCTCGCGTGCTTCTCTAATGTTCAGACTTTAACATTTGGGGAGAGCAGAACTCGTAACGACAACCGGCAACATCACTGTGTCCATTTGAAACATAGTAGGAAGAATGAATGTTTGATGATGCTGTGAAGTGGAGAGGAAGGGGGCATTTTAGGACCCAGGAGGCAACTGCAATTTTAAGGACCTACAGAGCCTTCAGAGGAGCTCAACTGGGAGCAGGAAAGTGCATTTGTGACCCTGCTTCCTACACATTTGGAAGAGTCAGTGCAGGCAACAAGCAGGGAGCTAAGGGGGCGCCAGGGACCTGAGCCGCCCATGCAACCCCAGGAAACCAGGAGACAGAAATCAGAGCCACCCACCAGCGGGGACTCCCCAGCTCCACAGCTCACCTGCACTCCGGGGCCCACGGCAGGTGCTGACCCCGTACCTTCAGCCCTGGTCACAAACTCACCATTTTTGTCCTCCCTGGTGACCCAGGCGTCCTCTTGAGGAACCACCAGGTCACCCAAGATTGCGGAGACACAGCCTGCAAGAGTCACCTGGGATGCTGAAGTGGAAACACGGGGCCTGGAAGTGGAGAAGCCAAGCTGGTGAGGAAGAAAAGCCCGCGGAAGCCCGCCCTTCCTCTCAGTCTGCACACTGATTGGACAGTTCCACCCCAGCATGCCTGATTGATGGTTTCAAGGCCCGCCTCTGCATCTTGACTGACAGAAAGATTATCCAATCACTGGCTGAAATTTGCTAGAGTGACAAATTCTTGGCCCCAGCCCTTTTCAGGAGGAGCTTCCAGGCTGTGCTGGCAACTAATCCAGGTAGGAAGCTTTTGCTTTGCATCTGGTACAGAAGGGAACCTCTGGGACTGAGCTATGCTTCAGCCAGAGTGCTTTCATAGCAGGGTGAGGCCAGGAATTTTAACCTCAACACAAAAACAAACAACAGTTACTCTGGGAGGCTGAGGCAGTGTGAGGATGGCCTTAGGCCTCAGCCTAAGCAACACCATTTTAAAACTTTTCTTTGAACCTGCAGTCCCCACCAGGCTCACTTACAGAACACTCCACCTTAGTCATCAGGCATAGCTTGATAAATTAATCCACTCCTTACAAAACTGGCTTAAACACATGGGAAGTCTCTGTGATGTTACCCTTGTCCTGAAAAGTCCCTGATAAGCAAGAGGCAAGAAAATCAGGGTGGGGACCACCAGACCAGAGTCTCTACCCTCAGAGCAATGATGTCACTGAGAAAGACAGTAGCGACTGATAGGGGTCGAAATGGCAGGCAAAAGCCCCCCAAAATTAAGTAAAATGATGGAGCCAGTGAACAGACATTCAGCCAGCCAACACTGATGCCCACATACTGGAGAGTCTGATGAGGACCTGGACTGACCTCCAAACTCTTCTCATCTGCCTCAACCTCTGTGTTATCCTCCCCATTCTCTAACTCTACAGCAGCCTCTTGACTGATGAGAAAAAGTCCTTCTCCTTACAACCATCTCCTCAGCCACCATATCAGCTCCACACCAGGGGAAGCCTGCCTTGGTTCCTGATCTGATCACCATGATCTGATTGAGTGTGCATCTGCTGGACTTGCGACCTAAGACTTAAGACTTTCTAGTTCAAAACAAAGTTATTATAGAAAACAATAGTAAGTTGAGTTCAGTCAAGGTTTAGCTATGATATATTAAGGCAATCAAGGTGTGGGACATTGTGAGTGATCTTAAAGGACTGTAAAATTAGTTTTAGGTAGAAACATGTTTTTGTTCTTGACATTTAAGATTGATCAATATATGCTTTTTTTACGTCTTTAGATAAGTTTAATCAGTAATATGTACTTAGAACAATATCCTGTTTTCCTCAGAATGTAAAACCCTAAAATTCTTTAATGTAACTTGTTTCCTTCATAATGTATAACTCTGAAATTTTTTAATGTAACCTCAAAAGCTGTAACATAAAAGACTGTGCTGTCTGGGCTATAAAAACTCTGGTAAAAAATTAAAGTTAGAGTTAAGCCTCAAGACTTGTGTGCTGCGTGGTCTATTGCTCACCTTTCCGCCAACGTCTTCACCCCCCCCCCAACATTCCGGAGCCAGACTCCTGCACAAACCAACCTGTGCTGACCCAGACCCAGGTTCTCAAAGCATACTTTGAGGAACAAGGGCAGAATCTGATAGCCCAACATTAAGGGGAGGCACAGACAACCTGCAAGGATACTATAAAAATATAGGAAAGAAACTGTAATAACTCATATCTACACTGTAATAAAGTATGGCTAATAGAAAACATGCAAAAGCAAGGGAGAAAAGTACCCCAAACAAACC
>CM046667.1:4329483-4348354 GCA_025594165.1 Tamias sibiricus | reverse complement strand
TTTTAGAAGATTTCTGGTGGAATTTTTTTGTGTCTTCTAGGTATAGAATCATATCATTGGCAAATAGTGCTAATTTGATTTGTTCTTTTCATATCCATATTCCTTTAATTTCTTTCATCTGTCTAATTGCTCTGGCCAGAGTTTCAAGAACTGTATTAAATAGAAGTGGTGATAGAGGGCATCCCTGTCTTGTTCCAGTTTTTAGAGGGAATGCTTTCAATTTTTCTTCATTTAGAATGTTGTTGGTCTGGATCTTCATGTAGATAGCCTTTACAATGTTAAGGTTTGTTCCTGTTATCCCTAGTTTTTCTAGTGTTTTCAACATAAAGCGGTGCTGTATTTCATCAAATGCTTTCTCTGTGTCTATTGATATGATTGTATGATTTTATCTTTGAGTCTATTGATGGGATGAATTACATTTATTGATTTCTGTATGTTGAAACAATCTTGTAGTCCTGGGAAGAACCCTACTTGATCAGGGTGCATTATCTTTTTGATATGTTTTTATATTTGATTTGCCAGGATTTTATTGAAAACTTTTGCCTCTATGTTCATTAGAGATATTGGTCTGAAGTTTTTTTTCTTTGATGTGGCTTTGTCTGGGTTTGGAATCTGGGTGATATTAGCCTCCGAGAATGTGTTTGGAAGTGTACCCTCTTTTCCTATTGTTTGAAAGAGTTTGAGAAATATTGGTGTTAATGCTTCCTTAAAGGTCTTGTAGAATTCAGTTGTGTATTCATGCACTCCTGGGCTTTTCAATTTCATTAACTTCAGCTCTGAATTTTCTGATTTTCTATCTTATACTGCTTTGGGGGGTTTATTTGTTCTTCTTTTTCTTGGGCTTTGAGATTTTTTGTTTGTGCATTTATTTGTTGACTTTTTCTTTATTGAAGGAATACACTCCATGCAATAAACTTTCCTTTTAGAACTGCCTTCATAGTGTGCCAGAGATTTTGATATATTGTATCGGTGTTGTCATTTAATAATAAGTTTGGATTAGACAAAAACAAACTATAGAAAGGGAGGGGGTGGTATAGAAAAGAGAGTAGACTGGTACACAACATTTCTATGTTCATATAGAACTACGTGACAAGGATAATTCAACATCATGTACAACCCAAGCACTGGGATTCTAATTAGAGTAAATTATACATTATATATATACAACATGTCCAAATATTTTCTACTGTCATGTATGCAAAAAAAGAACAAATTTTAAAAAGTGTAAAAATGCTCCACTCATGGACCAGACACAAATGCAAAAACTGATATTACTAAAATTCTCAGGGCAAAAACAGGAGGGATTTTTGGTGATCTAGACAGAGGAAGTTGTCATAGAAATTACACTGAAGGCACAATCAGGAAACTTTTTAAAAATTATTTTTTTTTTGTTAAGGAGGATTAAACCTTCTGTTACTTAACTACTGATTCACATGTCCAGCACTTCTTTTTTGTTTGTTTGCATTGTACACAATGCCTTTATTTATTTATTTATTTATTTGTTTGTTTATTTTGTGGTACTGGGGATTGAACTCAGGGGCACTCGAACACTGGGTCATATCTCCAGCCCCTTTTTTTGTATTTTTTATATTAGAGACAGGGTCTCACTAAGTTCCTAAGTGCCTCGCCATTGCTGAGGCTGGCTTTGAACTCACGATCCTCCTGCCTCAGCCTCCCAAAGTGCTGGGATTACATGTGTGCGCCACCTCGCCTGGCTGCCTTTATTTTTACATGGTGCTGAGGATTGTACCTGGGCCATGTACATGCTAGGTGAGCGCTCTACCGCTTAGCCACAACACCAGACCTCCAGCACTATTTTATATATTTTATTTATAGACAGGGTCTCACTGAGTTGCTTAAGTTCTCCCTTAGTTGGCGAGACTTGCTTTGAACTCACAATCCTCCTGTGACAGTCTCCTTAGGCATTGGGATGACAAGCAAGAAACACTACACCGCCAAGAACAGAAAATTTTATGAAGAGTACTTTATCAAATTTATAAGAATTTTCTCTTCAAACACCATAAAGAATGGGAAAACAGTCTCTATATTTAAGTGCTCAAAATGTATGCATACAACAAAATAACATTATTATAGTAATTAATGTTTTATGCTATAATTATACAAATAATTTTTATGTGAAAAGATTTTTAAAAAGAAGTTGCTGAACAGGAGAAAGTATTTCACATTACATGTCTGATGGATTGCTAGTCTCTAGAGTAAAACAAACTGTTGTGTGTTGATAATTAAATGACAGTTGACCAACTAAAAGTTGAATTCAGAGTCATGAAAACCTGAATATAGCTCCTGCTTTTACACTATTTCCTGAGGATAAATTTTGAAATGCCAATTGTTAATCTTTTTCCTGATCATGGGGATGATCCTACAGTAAGGCCGTTCATGTTCTGGATGAGGACACGATTCCTTCGGTGTTATGTAAACTGACCTGATTTCCAAAGGTTATTGATATGCTGTGTACAAATACCCCACACCTCAGAAACCTGGGGTATCTTAGGGCCTGTATCCACTTGCTGCTCAGGTGACACAATGTGTGGCTAACATGTATTGTATGATCTTGCAGGAGCCAGTAAAGTGGGCACTCTTCCCCCACACTTCACACTTCTACAGAATGTCTTCATTCAAGAATGAATGATGGAGTCTGAATCTCATTTATGCTTTCACTGCAAGTGAAGTTATAAAACAACTCCAAACCTATACAGTTAATATCATGTTCTACTCTAGCAGTAACTAATTTTAAAAATTAAATATTCTCCATCTCACCAGCATAATGGGAGCTGGGGAAGGGTTGTCAGGGATGAGAGGAGACATCTCTTTTTATTGTCTTCCTGAAATTCCAGAAGAAACATAACAGTATTCCTATCTCGTCAGAGCTTTAGAGGCTGATTGAATTTCTGTGTCCCCTGGTTAACCCTGCTGATGAGGAAGGGGGTGCACCTGACCTTGTGTGAGTAGGCAGTTCCTCCACTGACAGTGTTATGATCTGCAGGCTGGGATACTTCAAGGGAGGCTGGTTCTCCATGGGGCCTCTCAGGACAGTCTGCCAGCCTCCTCACTCCCACTACAGGGTGATGCAGCTGTTGTCAAACTAAAGTGCCCCAAGTGTCCCTTTCATTCCACCCCAGTAAGTGGAAGGGGCCAATAAATCATTTATCTTGGTGTTGGGACTCATGTCTGCCAAGGGGACAGGGCTTGGCTGCTTACCACGCCCTAGTAGGACCGGGGCTAAGCAAAGGGGTGTGGCTATGACGTAGCATGAGAGATCCAACCGCCCTGCTGGCTGATTGGCTAGTTCTAGGCATATTTAAGGTCAGTACCTTGTCAATAAAGTTTAGTTTTGGCTTTCTCGCTTGCTATACAAAACTCCCTGGGTGTGGCATGGTTTTTGCCCATCAGGCAGAGGAGACACTCAGCTATTTTTGTCCTTAAGCTCATCCTCGCTGGGTAAGTTACATTTTATTCCTGCAGGCAGGAAGAAACTCCCTTTTAGGGCCCAAAAGGGGGGTTAGCTTAGAACTCGGCCCCATTCATAACTCAGCAGCCCCAGCAGGTTGGCACCTAACGTGGGGCACAGGACTTCAACAAGCAGCATACCAGCTCCGTACCGAGAACAGTTGCGAGCTCTAGGGCTGGCACCATTGAAGAAGCTAGAGGAAGGCCCCACAGAGCTTCCTATAGCTGGAATCACTCAAAAAGCTAATGAGGATCTAGCCACATTTATTGAGAGAATGGAAAAAAGCCTTCAAAGAAAATTTCCACCTGGTGTGATGAGTGACCAATTTGCCAAAATGTTAGTTTGGGAAGGAATGACCGCAGATCACAAACTGGCCTGTGATGGGTTAAAAGATAGATCTATGGGAAGATGGATTATTGCCACCAAAGATGTGGGTTCAACAACTCACCAATCTCAGATATTGAGCACTGCTCTCAATGCCCACACTGAGGTATTAGCAACAGTTTTAAATGGAAAAGGATCCTGTTTTAAATATAGATGACAAGGCCATTTTAAAAAAGACTACCCCAATTGCCCTGGTCGACCTCCAGAATGCTCCCCTGGCCAGATCTCAAAAGATTTAACCTTAATTGTTATTGATATTAAAGATTGTTATTTTTCAATACCTCTTCATCCAGATAAATATGAAAAGTTTACATTCTCGGTCCCCTCAATCAATTTTCAGAAACAAGATGAGCGATATGAATGGATAGTTCTCCCTAAAGGTATGGCTAACAGCCCAGCTTTTTGTCAATATTATGTTTCATGTCTTCTGTCACCATTAATGAAAAAAATCACAGCTCACCCTATATGTTTATATGGATGACATCATCCTGGGAGCTGCTGATGTCCAACAACTGAGCTCAGCTTATCTAACTCTTCAAGAGCTCTTAGAAAAAGGAGGGTTGCACATTTCCAATGATAAAATACAGACTATTCCTCCCTTTTAAATATTGGGGACAAAACTTAGCCTAGACTCGGTTTGTCCTCTCAAACCCCAACTTCTCATTCAAAATCTTATTCCTTGACAGAGTTACAAAAGCTATTAGGAGAGCTAAACTGGTTAAGACCTTGGCTTCATATTCCACTGAGGATTTATTACCTCTCTTTGAGTTGCTACGGGGACAATCCCCCTCTGATATAATTATACTAGAAGAAAGTCATCTGTCAATATTACAAAAAGTCCAAGATGCCCTCAATTCAGTCCAATTGGCTCGATACCAACCAAAGCAACCTTTATATCTGTGGGTTTTCTCAGGTGCTAAGCTCCTTACAGCTGTGCTCACCCAGATGGGAAATCCATTAGAATGGATACATTCCTCTGTGGGAGGAGCACCTCGAGTTTATTCCCAATTAGATCAATTTGCAGATCTTGTAATAAAAGGGAGAGATACATCATTGAGGCATTATGAAAAAGACCCAGATATTTTAACAATTCCTTATTGTTTGTCAGACTTTGAATGGATACAGAGAAACAACCCTAGAGTCTCCTATGCTTTAGAAGGGTTTTTAGGAAAAGTTGACTGTCATTACGGGTCAACCAAATGGACCTCTTCTTTTCCCAAACTGGAGTGGACTCCCCCCATCCTGTTTTCCAGCAAGCCACTCTCCAAGGCAGTAAATGTCTTCACAGATGGAGGAAAAGAAGGGTCAGCAGTTGTAGTATTTCACCTATCCTCAAGGCAAAGGACACAATACTTTGAAGCAGTTACTGGTTCTGCTCAATTTAAAGAATTATATGCTGTTGCATTAGCCTTGACCCATGTCCAAGAGCCTATGAATCTTTTCTCAGATAGTTTATATGAAATTAACCTATTACCTACTCTAAATACCTCTTATATAAAGATAGATAATAATCCTATCACCCCTCTGATGATCCAGGTTCAATCCCTGCTAAAGGGGCATAATTAACCTGTTTTCCTCCAACATCTTAGGGGACATCAAGGCTTACCTGGGCCCCTCTCTGAGGGAAATCAGGCCACTGACCGTTTGGCCACCACAGGTGTATTAACAGTTACAGTCCCATATCAACAAGACCTTCAGTTAGCCCAAGGTCTTCACGACCTTTCTCATTTAAATTGGAGAGGTCTACATAATAAATTTCCTTTAGTTCCTATAAAAGATTTAAAAAAGATTGTAAGAACATGTAAGTCCTCTTTGCCCTTCTTACAGGTCCCACCTCTCCAGTCCCCTGGGGTAAATCCCAGAGGCCTACGGCCCAACGCTGTCTGGCAAACTGATGTAACCCATTATGTGCCATTTGGAAAATTAAAATATGTATTTATGTCCATAGATACTTATTCACATGCTTGTTGGGCCACGGCACATGCTGAAAGTCACTTTTTACAATGCTTTGCTATTCTTGGATTGCCAAAACAGGTTAAAACTGATAATGGACCCTGTTTTGTAAGCAAATCATTACAAAAGTTCTTCCAAACCTGGCATATTAAGCATACCACAGGGATCCCATATAACCCAAAAGGACAAGCCATAATAGAAAGACATAATAAAATCTTAAAGGACCAATTAATAAAACAAAATGGGGGAAGCAACCCCCATGACCAGTTGAAAACAGCTATGCTTACTTTAAATATTTTAAATTTTTCCAAACAGCAGCCTCTGTCTGCATTTCAAAGACACTGGTCTAACCAAACGCCTTATGTAAAAGTTGAGGTCCGATGGAAAGACCCATTAACTGGAGTCTGGAGAGGTCCTGATCCGTTAATAAGTGCTGGCAGAGGTTTTGGATGTGTCTTCCCTATGGGAGAACAAAACCCTATATGGGTGCCTGCCAGAGATCTCAAATACTGCCAATCCAACCAAAATGACTACCCAAGAGCACAAGCTCTTGAGGAGTGATCCTTTCTTTTTTCCACAGAAGTGAAAACACCATGACAAAGCTCCTGTCCTGCTGTGATTAAACTTCTCATCACATCCATTCCAAAATTCATCAAAAACACTATATTGGACTCCTTCTTTGTCAGTATCTCAACCCTCTGCGATGAGAGAAGAGGGACTGGGCCATTCCTGTGACAATTATCTGGACTTTATGCTAGACGACTTCCTTTGGACTCTTAAGAGTCCCATTCCTGTGACAATTGTCCGGACTTTATACCAAAAGACTTCTTTTTAAACTAAGCTAAATGGATGGACTTTCTCTTTTTGGTGAAATCTCTGATTGTCATTATCTTTGTGTGCACTTTTAGCCCTATAGAACTAGCCAGATTGATACAGCTGGGTGGTCTACTGTCACGCTGAGCTATAGCCCTATAGGCTTGGCCACAGTCCTTAACAGGATGCAGAGGTATGCCATCCAGTCAAGCCTTCCCAAAGGTGACTGTCATGTCCCGTGTGCTCCCCTTGGCCACTTGCTGGCCCTAGGTATGTCCACCTAAAGTGCTAGAGTGATAGCCAATGACAGGTAAGATTTTTCCCAGAGAGGAGAAGTCGACCTAGACAGGCACACTCTCTAATGAGTTGGACACCCTACAAGATGGGACATCCCATTTTTATATAAAATGGAGAGACCAGATTTTAAATAAAACAAAAAAAGGGGAATTGTTGGGACTCATGTCTGCCAAGGGGACGGGCTTTGGCTGCTTACCACTTACCACACCCTAGTAGGACCGGGGCTAAGCAAAGGGGTGTGGCTATGACATAGCGTGAGAGACCCAACCGCCCTGCTGGCTGATTGGCTAGTTCTAGGCCTATTTAAGGTCATCACCTTGCCAATAAAGTTGAGTTTTGGCTTTCTCGCTTGCTATACAAAACTCCCTGGGTGTGACGTGGTTTTTGCCCATCAGGCAGAGGAGACACTCAGCTATTTTTGTCCTTAAGCTCATCCTCACCGGGTAAGTTACATTTTATTCCTGTGGGCAGGAAGAAACTCCCTTTTAGGGCCCAAAAGGGGGGTAGCTTAGAACTCGGCCCCATTCATAACTCAGCAGCCCTGGCATCTTGGGAAATCAGGAGGCCTGTGACTGAAGCCATCCAGGTCATTCTAACATAGCCCAAGATAGAAGACAGCCCTGGGAAGAGCCTTGTCTTCAGCAAAGTCCTTCTTTTTGATGTGTGATACAAGTGGTCACCCACCAGAAAACCCTTTGGTGCTCTCCTCAGCCAGGGCAGCACAGCCACAGGTGTGCTGCCACCTCCTCTTCTGATCCTCCTCTATTTTCTTCCTTAATGATCTATAAACCCAGATGATGGGGATGCTGATTCCAGAGCACAAAATCTCTGTGGGAAGAATGTCTTTCTGCTAAGGATCATCTTTGTTTTGACCCATATAAACTCTGTATTTGTATACACACTGTGCCTCACCCTCTAAGGTACACACATGTGGACAATCACAGCATTGCCCCATCACATAAGAGAAAGTCAAGACTCTTGTGAGACGCGCTTATCACAGGGACCAGTGATGGAGCCATGATTTCTGTTCAGCTTTCTGAATCTCCACCCCTGAGTTAGATCCCAAAAACTTTTCATTTTATTTTAAGGTATGGTGTCACTGTTTGCAGATGCTGACCTGACCTTGGGCTCCTCCTGTGTCATCCTCCCCGAATAACTGTTGTATGTTTTTGTGTTGGGGTTAAAACCCAGGGTCTCACCCATGCCAGGAAAGCACATGGTCACTGAAGCATAGCTCAGTCCCCAATGTTACCTTCTGTACCACATGCACAGCAAATGCTTCCTAGCTGAATTAGTTCCCGGCACAGCCTGGAAACTTCTCCTAAAAAGGGATGGAGCCAAGAATTGGTCACACTAGCCAATTCCAGCCAGTGGTTGAATGATATTACTTTCAGTCACAATTCAGAGGCGGGCCTGGAGGCCATCAATCAGGAACACTGATGTGAAACTGTCCAAAAAGTGCACAGTTGGAGTGGAAAGGCAGGTTCCTGCAATATTAGGAGGTTTTCTGTGTCAGCAGTTGGGCTCATCTTTTTCCAGCCCCATGTGCAGCTCAGGTCCCTTGTGTCCCCTCACCTCCCTGATTGTTGACTGAATCCACTCTTCCAATTATGTGGGAAGCAGGGTCACAAATCCTCTTTCCTGCTCCCGGTTAAGCTTCTCTAAAGACTGCTGTAGTTTTTTTTTTTTTCAAATTGCAGTTGCCTCCTTCTTTCTAAAATGCCACCTTCCTGTCCACTTCACATCATCACCAAACATTTGTTCTTCCCACTATGTTTCAAATGGACATAGTCTATTTGTTGTCATTTTTCATCTAGTGAAGTATTGGAAAAAATTTTTTTTTCATAGTGGAGTTTGAAACTAGGGGAGCTTTATCAGACACATTCCCAGTGCCCTGCCCCCACACCCTACACCTTTTTATTACAATTTAAGATTTGGACCCACTTATTTTGGAAGCTGGCCTCCAATGTGTAAAACTCCTGCTTCAGTCTTCCAGTTCTCTGGGATTACAGGTATATGCCACTATCCCTGGTGAGAATAACCCTTTAGAAAGCATTTGTTTTCTATTTGTGATTATTATGCTTGAGGGTAAAAAATAATCACTTCACACTTTTCTGTGTTTGGTCAAAATAACTGTTTTAAAGAAAACAAGGCAATTGTTTATAGGTCCTAGTGATATGGAATCCTGGCCTAGATTACCTGGCCCCCTTACTGATATAAATTAATTATTTTATATGAATTTGTTTTCATTACTTATACATGAAAATAGAATGCATTTTGCCACTGAAATAAAAATAAGAAACCTGGAGACAAGCAAGCTAGTAATGAAAGATGGAGATCAGGCGGAGATACGCCCAAGGGTTTATTTGTCAGAGCTGACACATAAAGGCACATCTCTCCATAGATGGGGGAGGGTGGCTAAGGAGGTGGCAACATGGGCTTTGGGGTACAAGGTTTTTTGGGAGAGGCTCAGGGATTAGAGCCAGGTGGGTCCTAATGTGGGAGATTAAGCGTAGGGTTGGGAAGAACTTGGGTGGGAAAGAATGAAGTCAGTTAAGGGTGAGGCTGGCATGAGGGAGTGGTGAGCCTTTCTAATAAAGGCCCCTGACACCAAATAGACTCTTAGAGCAAATGTACACAATAGAGGACACAGAGACACACCCTCATAAATAGGGTTATTTCTTTACTAGTCAAGGGTGCCAAAAATTTTAACTGGAAAAAAAGATAGCCTATTCAACAAGTGGTGCAGGTAAACCTGGAAATCCACGTGTAGCAAAATGAAATTAAACCTCTATCTCTCACCCTGCACAAAAATCAACTCAAAGTGGAACAAATACTGAGGAACTAGAAAAGAGACCCTGAACCTATAAAAGAAAAAGTAGGCCCAAATCTACAGAAAATCTGACTAGGATCTGACTTTCTTAAGAAGACTCCTACACCACAAGAAGTAAAGTCAAGAATCACTAAATTGGATGGATTCAAATTTAAAAAGTTTTTCTCAGTAAAAAAAAAAATTATTAATTATGTGAGGAAAGAACTTACAGATTAGAAAAACATTTTTACCACATTCAACTTTGAAAAAGCATTCATCTCTAGGATGTATAAAGAATTCAAAAAACTTAAAACACACACAGGGAAAAAACAAACAAAAAAAAAAAAAAAAAAACAAAAAAAAAAAAAAAAACAAGCCCTATCAATAAATAGGCCAAGGAACTGCACAGACATTTCCCAGAAGAAGAAATACCATTGATCTAGAAACATAGAAAAAAGTGTTTAACATCTTTTGCAATTAGAGAAGTGTAAATCAAAACTACTCTAAGATTTTATCTCCCTCCTGTCAGAATGACAATCATCAAGAATACAGGCAATAATACATGTTTAGAAGAATGGGGGGAAAAGGTACATTCATACATTGCTAGTGTGACTGCAAATTTGTGCAATCACTATGAAAAGCAGTATGGAGATTCCACAGAAAACTGGGTATGGAACCACCATTTTACCTAGCTATCACATTCTTTGTTTTATACTCAAAGAACTTAAAGTCAGCATACTATCGTGACATAGCCACATCAATATTTTTAGGAGCTCAGTTCTATGTATCTAGAATATGGAACCAATCTAGGTATCCTTCAATAGATGAATGGATAAAGAAAATGTGGTATATATACTCAATGCAGTTTTACTCAGCTTCAAAGAAGTAAAATTATAAATTTGCCAGTAAATTTTTGGAGTTGGAGAATATTATGCTAAGTGAAACAAGCTAATTCCAGAAAACCAGAGGACAAGTGTTTTATCCAATATGGTGATTCTAACTCACAATAATGTGCGGGTGACGGGTTCATGAAGGGCTAAAACCGTACCGGAACCGCCTTATAGTAAGGGGGGTTTATTAAGGTTTATTAAGAAGAGAAAAGGAAAGGAGACGGGAACAGGAAAGGGGAGAGCTGGTGAGAAGATGGCAGTGAAAGAGAGGACGTTCTGAACTGGCTGGAGCTTAAGTACAGAGGGGCAGGACCGTGACTTGAATGGTCCAGATTAGGTCACAAAGTAAGACCCCACCCTGGGCTGAATTCCCATGACAGGCAAGTGTTTCCCAGGATCAGGACATTTGGAGAAGTGAAGCCTACCAAAGGTGGATCCTAACAAGAGATGGACACTTCTGGGAAGGCACTTGGGGGTATGGCCTGCCAGCCTGAATTTTATCGAACATCCCCCCTTTTTGTTAAGAAGTGGGCCATCATGTCTATCAGTCTGGCTAATTTGAGCTGAAAGGGGGCAATGTGGGGTGTTATTGGTTGGGAGGATGTGGGCATAGAAGACAGGCAGGTCGGGATTGAGGGCAAAAAATTTCCCAAAAGGTAGGCGTGGAATAGATTAATCTCTGCAGGTATGAGATGGGTGACGTTTTCTTGAAATCAGACATCGGTGAGGGTGTCAAACCAAGCTTTTGCAGAGAGTCACTGAGAAAGTCAGCCAGCTATCCTCTCGAAGATCATGTAAAAATTGTAGGCCTTGTGAGTTTACAGGTATCACTATTATGAAAGTAGCCAAGAAAAAAAGGTGAGAAGGATTATTTTCCATAGGCCTGTGTTCAACCAGGTTGGATATACAGTGAAGAGGCCAATGGAGAGCTTGAGGCGTATCATAATGAGCATAGGGAGGGTTACCATGGAAAAGAGAATAAAGATAGGAGAGGATTGATTGTATGCAAGACAGCATAGAATTCCATGTGGGGGCAAATAGCATTTCCCTCTACCCCAACAATAGGGGATGGTGGTATGGTAATGAGCCCCAAGAACTGCTTCTAGACTGAGGAAGTGGCTTCTGTATCTAGCAGGAAATTTATGGGGTGGCCATCAACAAGGTGGGTAACCCTGGGCTCCTGTAAGACGATGTCAATGGTCGGGAAAGGAGCCCTGGGCCCTGTCTATCTTTTGTAGCCAGTGTCAGCAGTTTGGGGTTTGTGACTGGTCCAGCTTCCCTTTTGGGACTGAAGCAGTCAACACCCCAGTGGCCCATCTTGGAACATTTAGGGCACGGACGCTTAGGGGCCCTGGGATTAGGGCAAGCTCTAGCCTAGTTGCTTCGTTCCCGCACCTGTAACTGGGCCCTGGAGGTTCCTCCTATATGGATTTATGAACCCTCTGTTTTTGAGGCCTGAGTGTCAGAGCCCCGTAGGGCCTGAACCAGCATTTGAACCTTCGATCCTTCAGCCTTTTTATATTTTTGAAATTTGCGATGCTCTGAGTCCTCATCTCGGTTAAGATATATTTTAAAGGCCGTGGCCAAAATCTTGGTCTGAGGTGTTGAAGGCCCTTGCTCCAACTTTCTTAATTTAGCTCGTATGTTGGGGTAACTCTGGGACAGAAAATAAGCCATAAGGACCTGATGGCCTTCTGGAGACTTGGGGTGTAGACTCGTGTACTTCTAAAGTGATTTTGTTAGCCCATCAAGAAACTCGGAGGGAGTCTGTTCTCTTTTTTGTATAATTTCTTGTAGCTTATCAAAATTAACGGGTTTCTGAGCTGTGCATCTAAGGCCTGCTACTATGCAAGTGACAAATTGATCTCTCAAGTCCACATCTCCAAGAATATTATAGTCCCAGTTTGGATTCTGATCCAGTACATCCCGGGGCCCTATAGGGTAGTTTGAATTGGTTCTGTGAGTCTTGTCTGCTTAGGCTCTTGCCTGCTCCAAGGCTTCCTATGATCCTCTGGAAGAAGGGTATTTGCCAAAATAGTATAAACGTCATGAAAGGTCAGAATATCAGCTTGAGTGACCCATTGAAATTCTTTCAGGTATGTTGTGGGGTCAGTGGCATAGCAACCGAGCCACTTCTCGATCTGGGATAAATCTGCAATGGAAAATGGAATGTGATTTGTAATTATCCCTTCTGATCCTGCCACTTCTCTCAAAGGTGCAATGACCTGCGTCATCTCTCTTGCCTTTTTTCTCAAATGAGTAATAGGAGGGCTAAAGGAAGGATTGGGTGGGATTTCAGGACTGGGAGCTGGCGCGGAAGCAGTGAGAGAGGGGGCTAAAGCGGGCGGACTGGGACAGTCGCTGGAGAAGGGGAGGGGACCGGTGCCGAGGGAATAATAAGTCGATGCTGGCGTAGCGGGGGTTGGATCCAGTGCAGCTGGCTTGCAATGGAAGGGGAGAGGCTGGAAGGTAGTTAACAGAAGATGACTTAGGAAGAAAAGGCAGGATTAGAGGTGGGATCAGGGCAGAAGAATATAGCGGAGCAGGTAGGGGTGGAGTTGTGGGCAAAGATGCAGAAGAAGATGGTGAATTTGGGAATGGTGAAGCTGAGGGAGGAACTGAGGGTAGCAGTGTGGAAGAAGATGGCAGAGACAGGAAGGGCGGATCTGAGGGGGAAGCTGAGGGCAGCAGGGCGGAAGAAGTTGGCAGAGCCAGTAGGAGCGGAAGTAGAGACAGTTTCGGGGTAAAAGAAGATGGAGAGCCAGAAAGGGCCTAGCAGAGGGGGAAACTAGCAGGGCGGAAGAAGATGGTGGAGCCGGTAGGGGTGGAGTTGAGGGGGAGCTGAGGGCAGTGGGGTGCAAGAAGAGGGTGGAGCCGGGAGGGTCAGAAGTGGAGACAGGGTTGGGGTGGAAGAAGATGGCGGTGCCGGGAAGGATGAAGCTGAGGGGGAGCAGGGTTTCTAGAATGGTGGTAAGTGGGGGGCGAACATCTAACCCCGGACCTAAGTCCGGGTCACCTAGGGATAGAAATGAATCACTCAGTTGGCGTGCAAGGAGGCCTGTAGTACAGTGAGCACAAGCACAGAGTGAGGGATACAAATGGAGGTGGAGACAGGCATCCACATAGGGTAGCTCCGTGCACCATCTCAACTGCTGGCAAAGGTTGAAAAGTTGCTGTAAAGCACAGGGTCTACGGAACCTGAACTTGGCCATTTGCTAGCTAGGGTGTATGTGGGTCAATCTTGGGTGCACAGCTTAACAAGTCTTTTTGGCTGTATATTGGAACATAGGCCAAGATGGCTAGGTTGTCTAGGAGGAATTGTAGAGGGGGATCGGCTGGGCACGAAAGGAATGGGAAGTGGAGCACCCAATAGCAAGTGAGCGTGAGACTGAGGAACAGGATGAGCACTAGGGTGGAGAATAGGGTGATCAGAGTGTAATGAGCTGGTAGGGGATGGCTTAAATCAGCCGGTAGGAGTTGAAGTAAGTCCGCCAGAAAGGGTGAAGAACCCTGAGGTGAAGAGGAAAGAAAAGCCCCCATATTCTCGTTCTTCACAGGAAAAATTAGTATCTTGGAGAGTGTCCCCTTCAAGATATATATCAGAAATATTGGACACGTGGTGTGCTGGCCGATGGCGGGGGGCAAATTTGCAGGGCTGCCATGTGGTGCAGATGTGGAGAGGGATGGACGGATGAATGGACAAAGGCGCAGGGACGTGGGGGGTCCAAATGGACTGGAAGATTGTAGGTCGCCCTACACAAGAGTTTTCTGTGTCCCATTTTAGATGGAAGGAATGAGACCCAAGTCCGGAGGCTGAGGTTAGAAAAGTGCTTTTTGAGGCCCACTGTAACCTTGAAGGTCTTAGGTGGGGTGCATTTCCACCCAAAATTCCACAGTGAGGCTGCCGGATGATCAACCGTCAGTTCCCACTGTGAAAGGCCCAGTGGGTTTAAGATCTTTGGGCACAAAAACGCTTACCAATCCGATGACCAGCGGTAGGTGCTTCAGAGTCAGCAGTCGGAAAACTGGTGGAAAGCGGGATGCTTTGTTTTCTGATTAGAGACATGCCCCACGTTGGGCATCAAAATGAAAGGCAAAAAAAACACACCGGGACCGCCTTGTAGTAAAAAGGGTTTAGGTTGTAAAGGGAAGGGAGAAGGAGAGAAAGGGAGAAAAGGAAAGGAAAGGGGAACTAGAAAGGGGAAAGCTGGTGAGAAGATGGCGGTGAAACAGAGGGCATACTGTATTGGCCAGGGCTTAAGTACAGAGGGGCAGAAGCGTGACTTGTATGGTCTGGATTGGCTCAGAAAGGGCCAGCCCACCCTGGGGTGAATTTCCGCAAGAGACGAGTATTCCCAGAATCAGAAAGGGTGGGGACAACACTGAGCCATATTCCCAGCCTTTTTTTATATTTTAAAACATGATCTCACTAAGTTTTTAGGGCTTCACTAAGGTGCTGAGGTTGGCTTTGAAATTAGAAGTCCTTCTGCCTCACCCTCTCAAGCTGCTGGGATTACAGTTGTGTGCCACTGTGCCTGGCCTACATAAACTTCTATTTAAAAAAAAGTTATGTATCAATACATTAATAAATTGCATTGGTGGGATTATTTGATAGGTGGATTGTAGTAGAAAAGGGGAAATATCTTCTGTAGGTCTATTATTATGTTTTTATATTTGGATGATGGTGGTCTTACGTCTGGTGAGGTAAGTAATGTATTCTGAGAAGTGTATTAGATTTGAGCATTTTTGTCTAATTCAGAAATAAGGTAATTGGCTGGTAAAAGGCTTAAGATAGCCCAAGATAAATTTTGCCTCCCACACAGAACCTTGTCTTTCCACCTTCTTGGTGGTCTATTCAGCCAATGTCACATGGTCTGAAGGTGATTTTATGTAGAGCAACTTCATAGAGGACTTCAGTTCACACATGTAAAAATCCTCTGCTTGTCATTTCATCTTTCTTAAGTTAGAAACCATATCATCATTTCATAGGCAGAGAAGTGTACTGAGGATTTAGCACCTCGGACACTTTACAAGGTCCTAAGTCTTCAGCCACTATCCTTTCATGGATATGCCACAAGGTGTTCACTGCTCTCGGACCCTGCATGATTCAAAGAATTTTAGGCTCTGGTCAACTCTTATTAGAGGACAGCTTAAGGTGTGGTGTGCATCCTCTCAGAGGAGCAGCTGGGGACCGTGGAGCTAAGGAATCTTCTGGAACAAGCCTCCTCCACACAGCTAATTTGGGCATTGTTTTCCACAAGCTCTGTTCCCATCCCTTGGAAACAAGTGAATAGTCAGTCTGTGAAAGCTGATGCTGAGGGTCTATGTCAGCAGTGATTTCTGACCCTTGCATTCTTTCACAGTTGTGACACAACAAAAACCCTCCCAGAGCATACAAACCATCCACCCGAGTATAGTGCTGTGCAAACCCTATAGTCATGGTCCAGGTCTTCTGTGAGGGTGATCCTGGAGTATTTTAGTGACCACCACAAGGTGGGAGGATATACCAGCCGACAGTGACTTTAACTGCCCCCCTTTGCTCCCTCAGCACCAGGCATTTCTGTGATTATCACTGTGAAATAATCTGCTCACTTATTTGAGGCACAAGTTTGTTGTTTCAGATCCAAATATGATGAAATACTATAAAAGATGGAAAAAAAAGATGAGGTTTTTAAAAATGTCTACTTACATATTTATTTGTTAAATATCCTAATTTACAGCAAGATGCAGTCATGCACACATGTAATCCCTACTTCTCCAGAGGCTGAGGCAGGATAATTTCAGGTTTGAGGAGAGCTTCACAAACTTAGCAAGTCTCTATGCAACTTGGTGAGACTCTGTCTTAAATACAATATAAAAGACTTGGGATGTGGCTCAGCGGTAAAGTGCCTGTGTTTCCAATCCCCGGTATTAAAAAACATTTCCTCATCCTTGGACTAGTCTTTGGGAGCTAGATTCTTAGCTTTTAAAATTTGTGAATTACATAAATATTCAGTCTATACTCACTGTGATCTGTGCAACATTTTGGTTGGTCTTATATATGGTCTACTATTTCCATTTTTTGAGGTAGTTGTTCTGAAATTCACCAACAAGCACAGCTCCACTGGCCTTGGATTTCAGAAAATTTACTAAAATGCTCAGTGTGTTTTCCAGAGAGCGTAGATCATAGGAATATTCAGTCATTTTAATTTCCTAGGTAAGAGAGTGTATTGTCTTTCCATTGACTTCATTTTATTTTATGGTTCACATTTTGTACCTTTTCTATTATAATTTTTTTCTTATTCATTAATTAGGTGTATTTTAGTTTAGATTTATTGTGTGTGTGTGTGTGTGTGTGTGTGTGTGTGTGTGTGTGTGTGTGGCCTGCTGCAGATTGAAGTCAGGACCTCATGCATGCTTGGCAAATGCTGTACTATCAACCTACTCCCCAGCAAAAGATAATTAGTTTTTAAACTATTACTTAATTATTTACTCATTTATTGAGTGCTGTGAATTCAAGCCAGGGACTTTCTCATACTTGTGGTCCTTCCAAAAATACTTTCAAATTGGTGAAAGCATTTTTCTTTTGGGTAGGTGTTTCACTACTGATTAAACCCACAAGTGCTTGACCATTGCACACATCTACAGAATCTTTCTTTCTTTCTTTCTTTCTTTCTTTCTTTCTTTCTTTCTTTCTTTTTTTTTAAATTAATTAATTAAAGTTTGTTTTAGTGTTAGCTGGACAGAATACTTTGCTTTTGTTGATTTTTTTTTTTTTTTTTTTGGTTGATCATAAAATCATACCAAGTGCTTCATACTTGGGAAGCAAGTGCTCTGCCACTGAGTAACAGCTGTACTCCCCCATTTTTTTTTTTTTTGATTAAAACCAGGTTTCATTAAATTTCTGAGGTTTTTGCTATGTTTCTGAGACTGGCCTCAATCTTGTAAACCTCCTGCGCTGACCTCCCTAGTTGCTAAAAATTTACGTGCACACCACTATACCAGCAGTCATAATGACCCTTAAAGATAAATCATCCATTTCTCTATAGATGGAAACAATATTAAAAATCGGTTTTCTTTTTTTTTTTTCTCCTTAGTTTTGACACTTGTATATATAAATCTTGTCCTTTTCTTGGTTCTTGCATTAGTACAGATAAGGTATTCAGTATGTAATATTGTTTCTTATGTATATTGCCGGATTTCAACTCCAACAGGGGCCAGTGATGAAGTGGGCGAGGTGGAGAGAAGCACACACCACAAATGTCTGGAGACTTAACTTTAACTTTACTTTCTTTTCCACTTTATTATAGCCCAGAAAGCACAGCTTTTTACATTACAGTTTTTGAAGTTACATTAGAGAATTTCAGAGTTATACATTCTGAGGGAAATAGCATATTTTTCTACATATATTCTATGATTACTCTTATCCAGAGATGTAGGAAAAGCATACATTGATCAATCTTAAATGTCAAGAACAACATATAGCAAAACAAAACACGTTTTTAACTAAATCTATTTTCATAACCCCTTAAGTCCATTGATAATGTCTCACAGAGTGATTGCCCTAATAATCTTACTTAAACTTTAACTGTACTCAACTTATTAGATTTCTATTTTTTCCTATAATTACTTTGTTTTGAACTTAGGAATAAGCATGTATGGTTATTATTCAGAAGTGAGGCTAACAGGTGTTATTTTCTTGATCAAATGTCAGATCTCAGGGGTATCTACCATGGAAAACTTATATGGATATATCCTAAACTAATATCCTAAACTACTTGAAAGGAGTCCTTATCAATCACAGGAAGACACTTAAAGCCTTATTACTTAACAAGGAAAGGTTCAACAGTGGGGCATAGCAAGAGCCACAAGTTTAATTATTGCTTCTAATTATAATAACCTGTTGTACTAGTATGCTTCAGAATTTGCTATTGAGCTCCTGACTTAGATTCCACAGAGTAATTTAGTGTGGTCAGTTTCAGGCTTATTAACTAACGTATAAGCCCTAATGGCCATATGGAAAACAAACAGTAGGAATATAGCGACAAAGTTAACCACTGCATGCCATGTTGTGTCACATTCCTAAGAGGGAAAAATGCCCTGCTTTTTCTCTTTATATTTGACGAGGATGCTCTGCTCACTCATCATAAGGAAGATGTCACTGTATATATTTTTGAATCTTCCATGGTATCATTGTTTATTCACTTCTTTATTAAATTAAGTTTATTCTTCAAAGATATTTTATACTTTTATAGAGCATTAGTCAGAGTTGTC
>CM046667.1:4313670-4329383 GCA_025594165.1 Tamias sibiricus | reverse complement strand
TACCCTACATGATTCAAAGAATTTTAGGCTCTGGTCAACTCTTATTAGAGGACAGCTTAAGGTGTTGTTTGCATCCTCTCAGAGGAGCAGCTGGGGACCTTGTAGCTAAGGAATCTTCTGGAACAAGCCACATCCACACAGCTAATTTGGTCATTGTTTTCCACAAGCTCTGTTCCCATCCCTTGGAAACAAGTGAATAGTCAGTCTGTGAATGCTGATGCTGAGGGTCTATGTCAGCAGTGGTTTCTGACCCTTGCATTCTCTCAGTTGTGACACAACAAAAAGCCTGCCAGAGCATACAAACCATCCGCCGAGTGCAGTGCTGTGCAAACCCTAAAGTCATGGTCCAGGTCTTCTGGGAGGGTAATCCTGGAGTATTTTAGTGACCACCACAAGGTGGGAGGATGTACCAGCCGACAGTGACTTTAACTGCCCCTTTAGCCTGAGTGGTTTGCTCCCTCAGCACCAGGCATTTCTGTGATTATCACTGTTAAATAATCTGCTCACTTATTTGAGGCACAAGTTTGTTGTTTCAGATCCAAATATGATAAAATATTTTGAAAGATGAAAAAAAAAAAATGAGGATTTTAAAAAAGTCTACTTACATATTTATTTGTTAAATATCTTAATTTACAGCAAGATGCAGTCATGCACACATGTAATCCTTGCTTCTCCAGAGGCTGAGGCAGGATGATTTCAGGTTTGAGGAGAGCTTTACAAACTTAGCAAGTCTATATGCAGCTTGGTGAGACTCTGTCTTAAATTCAATATAAACGACTTGGGATGTGGCTCAGTGGTAAAGTGCCTGTGTTTCCAATCCCCGGTATCCAAAAGCATTTCCTCATCCTTGGACTTCACTTTGGGAGCTGGATTCTTAGCTTTGGAAATTTGTGAATTACATAAATATTCAGTCTATACTCACTGTGATCTGTGCAACATTTTGGTTGGTCTTATATATGGTCTACTATTTCCATTTTTTGAAGTAGTTGATCTGAAATTCACCAACAAGCACAGCTCCGCTGCCTTGGATTTCAGAAAATTTACTAAAATGCTCAGTGTGTTTTCCAGAGAGTGTAGATCATGGGCATGTTCAGTCATTTTAATTTCCTTGGTAAGAAAGTGTATTGTCTTTCCATTGACTTCATTTTATTTTATGCTTCACATTTTGTACCTTTTCTATTATAATTTTTTTCTCATTCATTAATTAGGTGTATTTTAGTTTAGATTTATTTGTGTGTGTGTGTGTGTGTGTGTGTGTGTGTGTGTGTGTGTGTGGCCTGCTGCAAATTGAAGTCAGGACTTCATGCATGCTTGGCAAATGCTCTACTATCAACCTACTCCCCAGCAAAAGATAATTAGTTTTTAAACTATTACTTACTTATTTATTCATGTATTGAGTACTGGGAATTCAAGCCAGGGACTTTCTCATACTTGTGGTCCTTCCAAAAATACTTTCAAATTGGTGAAAGCATTTTTCTTTTGGGTAGGTGTTTCACTACTGCTTAAACCCACAAGTGCTTGACCATTGCACACATCAACAGAATTTTTCTTTTTTTCTTTCTTTCTTTTTTTTCTTTCTCTTTCTTTCTTTTTTTAAAATTAATTATTTAAAGTTTGTTTTAGTGTTAGCTGGACAGAATACTTTGCTTTTGTTGATTTTTTTTTTTTTTTTGTGTGTGTGTGTGTGTGTGTGTGTGGTGGATCTTAAAATCATACCAAGTGCTTCATACTTGGGAAGCAAGTGCTCTGCCACTGAGTAACAGCTGCACTCCCCCATTTTTCTTTTTGATTAAAACCAGGTTTTCATTAAATTTCTGAGGTTTTTGCTATGTTTCTGAGACTGGCCTCAATCTTGTCAACCTTCTGCCCTGACCTCCCTAGTTGCTAAAAATTTAAGTGCACACCACTACCCCAGCAGTCATAATGACCCTTAAAGATAAATCATCCATTTCTCTATAGATGGAAACAATATTAAAAATCGATTTTCTTTTTTTTTCCTCCTTAGTTTTGACATTTGTATATAGAAATGTTGCCCTTTTCTTGGTTCTTGCATTAGTACAGATAAGGTATTCAGTATGTAATATTGTTTCTTATTATATTGCCGGATTCCAACTCCAACAGGGGCCAGTGATGAAGTGGGCGAGGTGGAGAGAAACACACACACCACAAATGTTTGGAGGCTTAACTCTACTTTACTTTTCTTTCCAAGTTTTTATAGCCCAGAAAGCACAGCTTTTTACATTACAGTTTTTGAAGTTACATTAGAGAATTTCAGAGTTATACATTCTGAGGGAAGGAAAAACAGGATATTTTTCTAAGTACATTCTATGATTACTCTTATCCAGAGATGTAGGAAAAGCGTACATTAATCAATCTTAAATGTTAAGAACAACGTATAGCAATACAAAACACGTTTTTACCTAAATCTATTTTCATAACCCCTTAAGTCCACTCATAATGTCTCACAGCTTGATTGCCCTAATAATCTTACTTAAACCTTTAACTGTATGCAACTTATTAGATTCCTATTGTTTCCTATAATTACTTTCTTTTGAACTTAGAAAGAAGGAGGTATGGTTATTATTCTGAAGTCGAGCTAACAGGTGTTTTTCCCTTGATCAAATATCAAATCTAAGGGGTATCTACCATGGAAAACTTATATAGATATATCCTAAACTAATATCTTAAACTACTTAAAAGATGAAAGGAATCCTTATCAATTACAGGAAGACACTTAAAGCCTTATTACTATAACAAGGAAAGGTTCAACAGCGGGGCATAGCAAGAGCCACAAGTTTAATTATTGCTTCTAATTATAAAAACCTGTTGTACTAGTATGCTTCAGAATTTGCTATTGAGCTCCTGACTTAGATTCCACAGAATAATTTAGTGTGGTCAGTTTCAGGATTATTAACTAACATATAAGCCCTAATGGTCATATGGATAACAAAACAGTAGGAATATAGAGACAAAGTTAACCACTGCATGCCATCTTGTGTGTCACATTCCTAAGAGGGAAAAATGACCTGCTTTTTCCCTTTATATTTGATGAGGATGCTCTGCTCACTCATCATAAGGAAGATGTCAGTATGTATTTTTGAATCTTCCATGGTATCATTGTTTATTCACTTCTTTATTAAATTAAGTTTATTCTTTAAAGGTATTTTAGGCTTTTATAGAGCATTAGTAAGAGTTGTCTACAAAAACAAAATCAACAGCAAGAATGCTGCAAAAAAGAAAATTTTTATATTTTCTTACATGACCAGAAGCTGGACAGTCCACAGTGGCCATCTGTAGGCTGGAGAGCTAGAGAAGTATTAGCTGAACAGTCCAAGATACTGAAGCTTCAGAACAAGAGGGATCAATGGTGCTAGTCTGAGATTTAATTCTTCTAGAAAATCCCTGGGGAATCAGTGGCAGAGATTGCTTTGGAAGAGTAAAGAAGAGAAAGTGTGGTATCCTCAGGTGATCACAGAAGCAGTGGAAAACCCATTTAAGAAGAAACTGGTTTACATCTTCTGCTGCTGTCTTCTTCTTCCAACTTCTACTCTTTTACTCCATGCAAGGCACCATCGTAATGGGATGATGTTACCCACACCTAGGGAAGTTGTCCAGTTTGCTATCCCACATGCCAATCATTTCTAGACACACCCTCAGGACAACACGGAGAAGCCTCTTAATCATCAGTATCTCTTAATCCAATCAAGGTGAGAATTCAAATGAACCATTACACTTAGTATCATTCACCCCTTCTCTCCAGGGTATAGTCTCCACTGTTTTAATCCTATTTCATTGGTCTAGTATATTTGTTAGTTTTGAATCAGAGTTGTACGTTTCATGAACAGAGTGGATAAAAAACACTTTTCTTCAGCCAAAGTACATACTTTACCTAAGGTTCCTCCTATGTGTAATGGGATTGTATGTGTCATATATTCTATATAATAATGTCATACAAAAGAGTTTCACTAGCTGCTCACGGTGGTGCACGCCTGTAATCCCAGCACTTGGGAGGCTGAGGCAGGAGGATTGTGAGTTCAAAGCCAACCTCAGCAATGGTGAGACACTTAGCAACTGAGTGAGACCGTGTCTCTAATAAAATACAAAAAAGGGCTGGGGATGTGGCCCAGTGGTCAAGTGCCCCTGAGTTCAATCCCCGGTACCAAAAAAAAAAAAAAAAAAAAAAAAAAGTTTCACTGCCCTGAGACCTGAGAATCCTGTGCTCCACCTGTTCATCACTCCTCTTCTTCTGCACTTCTTCTCTGCTCCCTCAGTCCCTTGCCCCATCAGTCATACTACTGCCTCGATAAGGTTGCCTTTTTCAGAACATTGTTGACTTGGAGTCTTACTGCACTTGGCTACTTCAGACTGGCTTCTTTCACTTATCAGTCTGCATTTAAGGTGGTATATCTTTGTGTATTTACATTTTAGTTTTTCCATTCACCTGTAGAAAGGTACACCTCTTTTGATTCTATAATTGGGGACTTCTTCATATGGCTGCTGTAATCAGTGCTATGAGGTTTCCTTGAACAAAATTTTTAATCTCATTTTTGAAAACACCTGGGAGTGTGATGAGTTAATTGTAGAGTGTACTGTGTTTACTTTGTAGGAGCATGACTGTCTTCCAGAGAGGCTGTTCTTTCTAAGCAAGAAAAGAGTTCTTTCTGATTTATGTTTTTTTTTTTTTTTTTTTTCATTTTCGTTGCTATTGGTTTTTGACATTTGACCACTCTAGTGGGTATATGGTTATACCTCGTTATTAGTTTGCAGTTTCCTAAATCCATGCTGGAAGAACTCACACAATATTTTCTTTCTGTGTTTCTTGCAAGAGTGCTTTTCAGATCTTCTGCCCATTTTTAAGTTGGTTGCCTGCTTTTTTACCGAAGTTTTTTTTTGTTTTTTATTTTGTTTTCCTGTATGACGAATATCAGACCAGTGTCATTGTGTGTTGTGGAAACATGTTGTCCAGTTCTCCAGCTTCTGTTCTGATTCTCAAAAGTGTATGTTTTGAAATAAGGAAACTTCCTTTCAATAAAGTTCTATTCACAAGTTTTTCACTCACAGATCATGCTTTTCTTATGGCCTATGGAGCCAAAACGCCAACCCTTATTTGTATTTAAGTACTTCTGTTTTTTGTTTGTTTGTTGTTGTTTTGTTTTAGTAAAGTTCTAAATTTTGAATCTATTTGTACGAGGTATAGGCAATTTTGGGGCACTAGGCAGTGAATCAAGAGACTTCTAAGTACCAAGTGGGTACTGTTCTAGAGCTGCAGCCAAAGTCCTCTGTCCTACTTGTAAACCAAGTCTCCACTGAGAGCTGAAACTGTGACATTTGTGAAATAAACGTGTTTCATTTTTTGCATCTTAATGTACAGTAGCATTGGAAACATTTTCCAAGAGAAAATATTTTCCACTGATTTTTCATTTGTTTGTCAAATATCAGCAAAATATATTTTTATATTTGCCAAATACTGCACTGTCTTAATAATTGTAGCTTTTTAGTAGTTCTTAACCTTAGGTAGTGTCCATTCTGTGAATTTAGTTTTTATTACTCTGTTGGTTATTCTTGGACTTTTATGATTGAATATGTAACTTAAAAGATATTTTGTTGGTATTTTATTGAATCTGTATCTGTAATTGATAAAAATTGATGATAACATTGAGTTTCCCAACTGTTAAAATGAAATATCTTCACCTATTTGCCTGGTCTTTCATACTCTCTTTAGAAGCTTGCTCTTTTTGTCATACAGATTTTTGTCAAGTTTTTTTTTTTTTTTAATGAGAAATTCTCTATTTTTTTTCTTTCTGCGATATAAACAGAGTGTGCTTTTGTTAATTTGTTTTTTTCTTGTGGTTGGTGTTAGACTCAGGTACTCGACAATTCACCTACAGTCTGAGTCCTTTGTTTTTTTTTTTTTTTTTTTTTTTTTTTTTTTTGAGATAGTCTTGTTAAACAAACTAGGCTGCCTCAAAATTGTGATCCTGGGAAGGCTGTGTGTTTTGCTGTTGGGTAATGGTCAGGAAAGCCCTCCTGTTTGCTACTACGCTACATGGTCTCAGCCCCAATAGTGCTGTGTGATATCTTCCAGTTTAATTGTGAATTAGTCATTGTCGTGGGAGTTTTGTATGTCTCTGCCTGATAAATTGTGACTTTGTTTCAGGTGCATGTATATTAAAAATTCAAGACTTTTTTTTTTTTTTTTTTTTTTTTTTTTTTTTTTTTTTTTTTTGTGGGACCAGGGATTGAACTCGGGGGCACTCGACCATTGGGTCACATCCCCAGCCCTTTTTTTTTTTTTTTTTTGTATTTTATTTAGAGACAGGGTCTCACTGAGTTGCTAAGTGCCTCGCCATTGCTGAGGCTGGCTTTGAACTCACGATCCTCCTGCCTCAGCCTCTCAAAGTGCTAGGATTACAGGCGTGTGCCACCGCGCCCGGCTTCAAGACATTTAATTCAAAGTTTAGCCTAGGGCCACCACACTGGCACATGTCTGTACTTCCAGCACCTCCAAAGTCTTAGTCAGGAGGATATCAAGTTCACAGGAAAACTCTACAGCTTAGGTGCTGAACTACTTAGAGATTTTCTCTCTCAAAAAAGAAATAATTTTTTAAAAGGGCTGTGGATGTGGCTCTGGATTAATTCTTCAATATAAAAAATAAAATAATAAAAAAAAAATGAATAGAAAATACTGTGACCTGAGTATTTTGGAGCCTGATCTTTCTCCAGGATGGTCAATGTCCAGTCATTTATTTTCCATTCATGATCCATGTTTTCCTGTTTCTCAATATTCTTTATACATCTTTTGTTGTTGTTGTTTAAAGAGAATGAAAATGTGTTCCTCACCTTTCTCAATGCTGCTCTTCCTTTTTGTGGAAGGCTTAATGCATTTGCATAGAATATGTTCTATGTGTTGTTTAGTGATTTAGTTTGCTTTCATCTTTTTTGACACATTTTCCTGAAGGCCAGTGTGGTAGGACAGAATGGAAACGTTAGCAGTTTAAGAGCTGAGAGGCTATGGTTTTGCAGACTGACACATAACAGCTCTGCTTCATGACATTTCACCATGCGGCAGGTGCCTGTAACATAGTAGCAGAAGCAGCAAAGAAAGTAGCAGGGAAAGAACAAACCATCTTTACATTTAGTGCAGTAAAAGTCCCTAATAAGTCTAACCAGAGACCTTAGGCTGTTGCCAAGCTTGTGCCCATATAAAAAATATAAAATTTTCTCTCCAATATATTGCCCTTACTGCCTTGTGTTGATGTCCTCAAAATTGTTTATTGATCAAAGTAAAAGCCATGTTGTGCTCATGGCTAGGCTTTGGGAATTATTCCTCTGGGTTGAGGTGCCACTAATAAACTGTTGCTTCCAGATATCAGTATCCCTTGGTCTCATTTCCCCCTACACAAGAAGGTAGAAAAGTGCAGTAGAACCAGCAAAAGCTCTGTCCTCTGGTTTTTGTGCATAGACGACTGAGACCTCTGCTTTAAAACACAGTGTTGCATTGAAAACTTTTCTGTGCCTTTACTCTAGGGAATCCAGCCTGAGGAAGAACCAGTGCTGATCACGTGGGTTTTGGTTCTCTCTGAAAAGTGTCATTCTGGTCTTTGTGGGCTTTCTTTTTTCCTGAGAACACCTGGGTGGTTTGTTTCGGGGATGCATCCTGTGGAGTGTTTCCACAGCTGCTTAAGCACTGAGCCAAACGCCCAGCACAACCAAACTCAATTGTTATCTTTGTTTATTTTGATTCAGGGTTTTGCCAATTTTCTTATGGCCTAACTAATTAGCTGAGGCTGGCATTGAACTTTGGAGCCTCCTGACTCGGCCACCTGAACCTGGGTCTTTTTGACACCTGATTCACAAAAGATATTCTGAAGCTTGCTTTATCAGATTTTAGGTGATGGTGGAGTGAATAAAAGTAATTTGCTGTTTTTGTCTAATGCAGGTTACTTGTTGACTCAAGTCCTTTTAAGAAATTCCTGCTAATTTTTTACAGTGATCACTTCGGACTTAATAGGGTGAGAGGTTGTTTTAGACATTGAGATTATCCCGTTATTTTAATACAAATTTCCAAGACATGGATAAGATATGCTGTGTGTACAATGGAGCCAGTTTCCAAGGTCTCCCACTGGGATGTCAGGGTGCTGTCCTACACCAGAGAGGGTCAATCTGAAGGACATGTGTAGGTCTCACTGTTTTTTGTGCCCCCCCCACTGTTCTTCATGACTGCTCCAGGTAGATGTTGTAAACTTGTCATAGCTTGCAGGCATGAGGATGTTTTTGTACTAATTGTTCTGCTTGTATTTCCTCATTTCTCTGAAGGTTTCACATGTGGAGCAGCTCCTTCTGCCTGGAGACTTTTTCATCTTGCATATTAATGACTTACCTTCTTCAAAGACAAATTGACTATATTTGTGTCAGGATATTTTGGGGGCTCTATTCTCTTCTACTTCATGGGAGAACCATAATGTTACCAGGCTTTCTGTTCTGTTTTATTTCTTGGCAGTACAGTGATGGTTCCAGACTCCCTGTTGTGTCATTTTGGAATGAATATTAATTTTCTTCTAAAGGCTTATTATTTTTGTAGAATTGTTTAGTTTGTACTTATATAAAATAAAATTTCCACTGGTGGAGTGGTGCATGCCTATAATCCCAGCATCTGTGGAGGCTGAGGCAGTAGGATCATCAAGTTAAATTTTAACCTAAGCCACTTACAAGGTCCTGAGTAAGATAGTGAGTACTGTCTCAACATGACAGATATGGTGGAGAAGTGACACTGTGGTTAAGTGCCCTGAGTTTAATGCCTGTTTTTTTTTTTTTTTTTTTAGTTTTTCAAACATAAATAAATAAATAAAAGTAAATCTCTTGTAAGCTACTTAAAAGTGTTTTAGTCTTTTACATTTGACAGTATAATAAATAGATATTTGTCTACAGAATAGAGGCCTTTTGCCAACTAGATTCCAGTTGGCCTGGACATCATTTTGATCAGTCTCCAAGACACCTGCTTTCACTCATGTTTTTATGCTGTGAAGGCCAGCCAACTAAAGGATTTCTTTCAATTTTTGCTCACCTCTGGTGATACTGTGCTGCTCAGGAGCTCACACATTTAAGTCCTTGAGTATGGTTTTGTTTCAGTGGCACATTCTGGTAGGTTCTCTTTTTGGCTGTTCCATCTCTGTGCAGATCAAAACATGCTTAGGGATGTACATGGAGTGCCTTGTTTTACACCCAAACAGCATTACATAGGTGAGGACTCTTGGTTACAATCCTGCTAACTTACCATACCCTGGACACGCTGCTGCCTTAGGTTTCTTTGCACCAGCATCATTGCAGTCATGAGGAAACTCTTTACAACAGACAACCATTGCACATGTGGCCCAACCTTGATCAAAATGTTTTTGAGCAGAACATGCCTATGTGGCACATGACTGTACCATATGTTAGTGAACTGGCTGTTTTTCAGAAGACTTTTACAATCATTGGACATTCATTCTTGCTATGAGGTTTTCAAAAGTAGTGTCTTCCATTTATTAAGGAGATTGTTTTGAGACAAATAAAACTTTGTAAAGGTGTTGATTAACAAGGTGACATTTTGGGGCCATTGAGTTTTTTTCTAAGATATGTGACATCTTTCCAATTATCCATTCTGCTTTGACAGTAACCATGAGAAATTATCAAATTGTTATGTTTGTTACTCATTGCACTTGTTTCCTAGTTTACTAAATATGTTCTGGAGTAAAGCACCTGCAAATTTTTAGTCGATCTCGGTGTAATCACACAGGTTTAGCTCAATCGCCAATTAACACATTGTGACAAACTGTGTGAAACGTTGTTGAAATATTGTTTATAAGAAAGCTCCTTAGTGAGCCCAAGCCCAGAGTTGGTGCATTTTGATTGTAGGCACTTCTTTAAGGATGGAACAATAGACTTTCAGAAGGAGACAAATATCAGTATGCATCATGTTGTCTATATTAAGAGTGTAGGCCCAGTGAGCCTATGTGGTTGGCAGAATCTGTCTCAAATGCTGAGTTTTGTGAATACAGCAATTTTATACTCAGTCAGCTTTCTATTCTAAGAGTACATACTATCCTGAGTGCTACTGTTACCTCTGTACTGAACAGGACATTGTTAGGACTTATAATAGAGGTGCAACTAACCAAGAAGTTTGGAGTGACACAGGAATCTGGCTTACCTTCTGTGATCCCACCAAAGGAAGGGTGAAATACACTCTACTGTTTGCCATTGGAGTGGCTGTGAGAAATTGAGAGCACTACAGTTTTGATGGACCAAATCTTGGAATTGTGGAATTAGTCTGGAAGCCAGAGAATCATGTAAACATCATTAATGTTGAGTATAGATTTCTTATGCTGTCAGTCTCTCCTGAAATCCACTATACATTTCTGAAATACTTTAGATCTCAGTGACCTTTGAGGATGTGGCTGTGAACTTCACCAAGGAGGAGTGGGCTTTGCTGGATATATCCCAGAAGAACCTGTACAGAGATGTGATGCAGGAAGTCCTCAGAAACCTGGCTTTTATAGGTAATACTGATATTTCTCTAATTAATGGAATAGAGAACTCATGTTTGTTTTGGTCACATAATAAAACATGAAAAGGGAATTATTTGGTGAATTATTGCAGCCGAAAAATGCACCTAGGACGTGGCAAAGCATTTCTAGCATTTCAAGCATTTCTATTCTTAAAAATTTATAACAATTGTTCTGGTCTGGAATTTTAGGTAACAAATGGAATGACAAGAACTTGGAAGATCAGATCAAAAATTCTGAGAGCAATCTAAGGTAATTGTGCTCAATAAAGAAATTATTTGAGTTAATTTGAAATGTCATATAATTTTTCAAAACAAACTGAATAATATGAACAACTTGAAATATATTTATTCTGATAAGATTTTTCTTACCAGAAATATATACTTATTTCTACAAGTTATTCAGTCTATTCAAAGTACCTGACATGCAAAACGTATTATGAATTGCATATGTGAATACGACTATTTGGATAATAGACATAGGGAAGCTTTGTTACAATACATTATTTCTTTTCAATATGTTTGTTTTCAGGCAAATTGAACAAGTTAGCAAATCTAGGCTTTACCTGATGTTGGTAGGAATGTAAGCACATTCTATCTTTTACCTGATTTTGCTAGTAATGTAAACCAAGGACCTATAAATGAATAGAATATCATGAATAAATTATGCATTGATAATATGTTGGTAATTCTTCAGAGAAAGCATATGAGAAATTTCAAAGTCAAAGAAGATACTGTGGGAAAACTTTCAATGAGATTTCAATTTTTAACTGGAATAAGAAAAATTTTAATAGAGTAAATCCATGTGACTGCATTATGTGTGAAAACAAATTCATATGATCTTCATTCCTTTATAGGCAGATCACATCTCCCTTTGGACACAAATGCGAGAAGCATGAGGAAGGTGAAGAGAAGCGATGTGAATCTAAACAATACAGAAAATCTCTGGTTTCTCTTAAAAGGGTTCAGACACAAATGTTAATACTAATAGGAGATCGACATTATGAAAGTGCAGTATGTGGGAAAGGCGTCATTTGTCCCAGTTCCATTCAAAGTCATGAAGAAACACATACTGGTTGGCAAAGCTGTGAATGTAAACAATGTGGTGAAGCCATTTTTTCTCTCACAGGTGCTCAAGGACACATGATAACACACAGTGGAAGTAAAAGTTATAAATGTAATCAGTGTGGCAAAGCCTTCACTTGGTCCTCTCACCTTAAGGTACATGAACAAACACATACTGGAGAACAGCCCTATAAATGTAAACAATATGTAAAACCCTTTGCTAGAACCAGTGATCTTCATGTACATACAAGAAAACATACTGGAGAGAAGCCCTATGAATGTAAAGAATGTGGAAAAGCCTATGCTAGATCCTCTCAGCTTCACACACATGGTAGAACTCACACTGGAGAGAATCCATATGAATATCAACAATGTGGAAAAGCCTTCACTCTTTCCTTTGTCCTTAAAAGACATGAACAAATGCATACTGGAGAGAAGCCCTATGAATGTCAACAATGTGGAAAAGCCTTTGCTAGATGTAGTCAACTTGACATACATGGAAGAATGCATACTGGAGAGAAGCCCTATAAATGTCAACAATGTGGCAAAGCCTTTACGCAGTACTCTCACCTTCATTCACATGAACGAACTCATACTGGAGAGAAGCCCTATGAATGTCAACAATGTGGCAAAGCCTTTAGGCAGTACTCTCACCTTCATTCACATGAACGAACTCATACTGGAGAGAAGCCCTATGCATGTCAACAATGTGGCAAAGCCTTTAGGCAGTACTCTCACCTTCATTCACATGAACGAACTCATACTGGAGAGAAGCCCTATGAATGTCAACAATGTGGCAAAGCCTTTACGCAGTACTCTCACCTTCATTTACATGAACGAACTCATACTGGAGAGAAGCCCTATGAATGTCAACAATGTGGCAAAGCCTTCACGCAGTCCTCTAACCTTTACTCACATGTACGAACTCATACTAAAGAGAAGCCCTATGAATGTAAGCAGTGTGGCAAAGCATTCACTACGTCCTTTAAACTTATGTTTCATGAGAGAATTCATACTGGAGAGAAGCCCTATGAATGCAAACAATGTGGAAAAGCCTTCAATAGTGCCTCTCACCTTCACAGACATGAACTAACTCATACTGGAGTGAAGCCCTATAAATGTAAGCAATGTGGAAAAGCCTTCATTATGTCCTGTCGCCTTCAGAGACATCAAAAAATTCATACTGGATTGAAACCCTATGAATGTCAACAATGTGGCAAATCCTTCACTGAGTTTTCTGGGCTTAAGAGACATAAACAAACACATACTGGAGAGAAGCCCTATGAATGTAAGCAGTGTGGCAAAACCTTCACTAAGTTTTCTAGACTTATGTTACATCAGAATATTCATAATGGATTGAAGCCCTATGAATGTCAACAATGTGGCAAATCCTTCACTCGGTTCTCTGACCTTAAGAAACATAAACAAACACATACTGGAGAGATGCCCTATGAATGTCAACAATGTGGCAAAGCCTTCACGAAAGTCCTCTAACCTTTATTCACATGTACGAACTCATACTGGAGAGAAGCCCTATGAATGCAAACAATGTGGAAAATCCTTCAGTAGTGCCTCTTACCTTCACTCACATGAACTAACTCATACTGGAGAGAAGCCCTATAAATGTAAGCAATGTGGAAAAGCCTTCATTTTGTTTTCTCACCTTCAGAGACATCAAAAAATTCATACTGGATTGAAGCCCTATGAATGTCAACAATGTGGCAAATCCTTCATTCAGTGTTCTGACCTTAAGAGACATACAAAATCACATACTGGAGAAAAGCCCTATAAATGTAAGCAGTGTGGCAAAGCCTTCACTCTTTCCCATGTCCTTAAAAAACATGAACAAACGCATACTGGAGAGAAGCCCTATGAATGTAAGCAGTGTGGAAAAGCATTTACTACATCTTATCATGCTCACATACATGGAAGAATGCATACTGGACAGAAGCCCTATGAATATCAACAATGTGGAAAAGCCTTTACTACTTCCTTTTCCCTTCAGATACATGAAAGAACCCTAATGAATGTCTCTGAATGTCAAAAATTTGGCAAAGCCTATGATACATGAAGTCATCTTCACAGGCTTGGATGAATGCATACATAAATGAAGACTTATGAATATAAAAAATGTGGAAAAACCTTTGTTACACCCTCTCAGTTTCACATACGTGAAAGAAGACACACTGGAAAGAAGACTCATGAATGTAAATTATGTGAAATGTCCTTGTTACATTCTTTCTGCTTCTCTCATGTGAACGAAACTCATATTCAGAGAAATCTTTCTGATGAAAACAATTGGCAAAGTCTTTTGTTATTACTGTTTCCATCATAAACATGAAGGAAGTTTACTGGAGAAAAATCATTTGAATGCAAAATGTTGTAAATCAATATTTCATGTCATCTTCAATGAAAAGAAAGGCCTCACACTGCCGAATATATATATTGTAATGTGGATTTAGTCTGGTGGTACTCTACCAATGAGCCACATTCGTATACCTTTTAATATTTTTTTTTGGGGGGGGGTGGTTATAGAATCTTGCTGAGTTACTTAGGGTCCTGCTAAGGTGTTGTGGCTGGTCTCACCTAGTTATTTTTCAACCTCAGCCTCCTGAGTCGCTGGGATTAAAGGCATACACCACAAAACTGACTGATTCTTTAAATGTGAAAAATATGACAAATCATTCCATTTTCCTGTTCCCTTAAAGGCCATTTTACTCACACTAGAAAACAAACATACTGAATGTGGGGAATTTGCTACATCAGGTCAGCTTCACATCCCAGCAATATTTTTTCCTCATATATGAAAATACTCATGGAGAGAAGCCCTGTGAATGTGAGAAATGTGGGAGATCGTCTAGTTTCCCAGTTCCTTCTAAAGACTGGTAAGATTCTTGTTGAAAGTTTCATGGCAAAATAAAAAAAATCCCATGCAAGAAAGAAATACAAAGTGTTCAGATGTTCTAGTTTTGTTCAGTTGTATGAACGGACTGATACTGTGGAAAGTCCTGTGGAGAAGCAATGTGGGCAGTATTCAACTTTCACAGTTTCCTTTAAAGACATAAATTTATTCATATCAGGGAAAATCCTTGTGCTCTTTAAAAAATATGGTAACACTTTCAACTTTCCAGGTCTCTGAACAGCATTGAAAAACTCACATTGTAGAAAAGACTTATATGTAGAAATGTGTTGAGACGTTCAGTTATTTTACATTTAGTTAGACTTGTTCAGATTTGAGGAATTTGTTTAATATTTCATTTTATTTATTTATTTATTTTGGTACTAGGGACTCAACTCAGAGATGCTTCATCAATGAGCCACATCCCATTCCATTTTAATTGTGGTGTTTTTTTTTTTTTTTTTTTTTTTTTTTCTTTTTTAATTTTGAGACATGTTCTCATTGAATTACTTTTGTACTAAGTTGCCTAGGTTGG
Organism: Tamias sibiricus; assembly: GCA_025594165.1. Taxonomy (NCBI): domain Eukaryota; kingdom Metazoa; phylum Chordata; class Mammalia; order Rodentia; family Sciuridae; genus Tamias; species Tamias sibiricus. The sequence continues at coordinate 4,314,344 of CM046667.1, read as the reverse complement.
CTTTGAATTAGAGATCCTGGTGTCTCAGCTGGATAAAGGCATGCACTGCCTTCAGCAAACAACCTCTTTTTTGAGAAAACCAATATAGGTGTGTGAAAATGGTGTTTTCATTCATTTTTCTTTTGTTTATTTATGGGTAATGAAAATAAAACCTGGAGTGAATATGAGCATTGCATCAGCATGAAGATGTGGAAGTAACATAATTTTCTTGGCTCTGTCTCTCCTATTTTTAGATTTAATTTTCTTGTATTTTAAGTTTTTAGCATATGTAGTCCACTCTCACATATTATGACATAATCTGTTATGTATACTATGGTTGCATGTGTGTAAAATCTAGTATGTAGTATAATTTTATACATAGAAGTATATTATATAGATTAGTTTACTGGATTTGTACTTCAAATGTATTAATATTTATTTTCAGCATTTGAATTCTCTTTGAGTTTTCATCTCTCTACCCTTCTTATGTACGTTTTCTCTAATATTGTCCATTTTTTTCTGCTAAAGGCCTTTTAAAACTCGTCTTAAGATCAAAAAAATTTTCTCCAATTATAATATCTTATGATTTTATATATCTTGTGAAAAAATAAAAATTGTAAGAAGTTTCATATATTACCACGGTTAGAGAATGCAGAAGGAAGTAAAAAGAGAATCATTATTATTATCATTATTAT